>JANHGB010027752.1:0-21288 GCA_026283785.1 Coracopsis vasa | reverse complement strand
CCCCTCCCCCCCCAAAAAAAAAAAACACAGCAAAAAAGGTTTTTGAATAGAGTACTTCTAAATTTCCTTACTGATATGGTTCTCATGGTTGTGAAGACACCTTATGGCTGCATTGTCTTGGCAGAGGGTGATGGCATCCAGCGAGGATCCAGTGGCTGATTGCTCCTGAGTCAGTGAGTGCAAGCCCTGCTAGGAAATGTGATGAGGATTTTCTAAGACAAGCTCCTTCCTCAGCTGAAGACAGAGTGGGGCTTGGAGAAGACATGATGCGACCTATTCCCAAGAAGAGCTGAGGAAGCTGTTCAAGAGGAATCTGTGGGAAAGGCCCAAGGGAGATCAGGAAGGCACAGAAGACGTAAGCATTTGTCTGGATCATGGTCTGTCAGGAGCTTGAGGATTAAGGGATTAAAGTTTGGATGTGCAGAGTAAGCAGGAGAAGTAAAATGCCTGAGCTATATGAGACAATCTGCAATCAGTCCTTCTGTGTGAGGACTAGGAGAGCATGGCAGCACCCAATCCCTTCCTTAGCCCACCTAAAGAAAAACCCAGGGCTATGTGAGCAAAGGTCCACCTAGTTTAGAGAGAGAGCAGAGTTATGAATACGTGAAAGAAGGCTTTTTCTCTATGTTGAGAAGGCTGGACCACATGTGACGATTGCAGGTGAAATGGAGGTGTGATCTGAAGGAGGAAAGAGGAGCATGGATAAGGAGGAAAGCTGAGGCCTTATGTTGAAAGGGAGCTTACGCCAAACAGAAATAACTCTACAAGCAAATTCAAATCTGCTCTTAAATGAGTGGAGATCCACTCAGCTTTCTTTATGCTATGTGCTTTAATGCATGTAATCACATCACCAGGAAAAAAAAAATGAGTGATGTGGCTATTTCATGCTGTTGGTCAGGGAGTAAGTGGTGGTTTATAGCTCCTAACTATAGGAATAGTAGTTCAATATCTCCTGTAAACCTGACAGATGGAGACTTTGAAAGTATTTAACTATTCACTTTTAAAAATTAGCACCAACCACGCATCTTCTTGTAATAAATGCTTTCTTTCTGTGCACATTCTAGGCTAAGGATAATAAGGCTTCTTACAAGTGAAGGCACTACAGACAGAACTTGAAGCTGTTACGAATAACATAGTGGAAAATTTCCCCAGGCAGCTGATCTAATTTTGATTGTCAAAAAAATCTGTGTTCAGCATGAAACTGCCTGTAATTGTAGCCCTAGTGATCTTTTTCACAAGTTATTAAAATGAGTTTTTAGTCACATCATGATAAAGTTGGCAATAAAGACATTGGAAGGAAGGGAAAAAAAGATCATTCTTATGTGACCGCCTTCTTATAGTCCCCCAGTCAAATTCTAACACAGCAGCAATAAAAATACCATATTATTTCCTGCTGGTCGGCAAAAGGAAGCTGTCTGCAGAATCTGCTTCCTGACTATCAGAAAACACTGGCATGGAAACACAGATCTAAGTTTGCACAAGGGAGGATTGATTAGTATAAATCTCTGCAGCTCAGTAGTGTTGCCCAAATCCTTTACTGAGTGTTGAGGTGTATTTCATAGAGTTGAAGTATAGAAATAAAATATTAAAAGGTTGTATGTCTTTAATTGCCAGTCTATTTTCCTGAGTACAATTATCCATTATTTTAACTTCCATTCCTTGTGCCAGAGCTATGTCAGCATGGAGTCAGTCCTCACTGCAGCAAGATGTCTGTTTCCTTAAGCGGTCATTTTGCCTGAGGAGGGTCTAAAGGATTGTATCCTTGAAATTGTTTATCTGTGCTGATTACAGTAGAGAAACAAAAAATATCCATAAAATCAGTAGTTAATCTTAGCCAGGAATTAAGTTATATTGAGTCACTAAACCTGGCAAAGGTGGCTGTTTAACAGAAGCTACTCTGAGCCAATTCCTGCATATACTCGACTGAAGCATAGCCATGGCATTTAATTTAGGTACAAATGCCAAATTAAACATCTAATTGACATTTCTTTTACACTAAGTTGTTCTAACTTTGGCTGTACATTGCTATAGGTACTGCTACAGATACTGTTAAACCACGTATGAAGACGAGACAGTGCTAGTTTCAGTGGGAAAAGAGCACCACTTCAATGCTATTCATTCTGCTGCAATAAAAAACAATAAAATAAAAAATCCCTTACAGTAAATGTCCACATTGAGAACTTACAGAATTCTTGTTTCTTTTCTACATAGCGGGGTGGATAATCATACAATATTTGGTTAACTGACATTGTGGTGAAAATGCTTTTGGGAACATAATTTTCTATCACACAACAGACTTTAAATCTGTTTTAACATTTTATTCTTGGATGTGTAAACAAATTCTGAGAAGCAGGCCTACTAAACCTTTCATTTCGCTGTCATCCTACTAATGCATCACAGAGAAGTTATTCTCAGCTTTCACTGAAGCCATTGTATTTCTAATCCACTTCAGTCTGGGAAAATAACACCCTGCTTTAATTAAGAGAGCAATGAATGTAAACTGACTTCAGAGAAGAGCTGAACTCTTCTCCCCCTCTGAAAATTCATATGCTGAGTGATGCGCAGCAGAAATCCCTTATACCTGAATGAGATGTTAGCACTGACTTATTGCGAGAGGATGAGAGTCTGATGTTATGGGTGCCAACTCCATTCACTGTGATTTATGCCCATGACTCTGGGAGGAGAAGCTGGTCCCCAGTTTCTCCACTACTTCTCAGCTGTTGTCAAAGAGAATACATTTTGCTAATTGAACATCTCAGTTGCATGAAGAAGGAGGCTTTCTGAAAAACGTGTTCACAGGGTTCAGTCTCTTTCTATGATATCTGTTTGCTTTCCCTCAAGATCTCACAGTTTTGCAGTTCCTGAAGTATCGTTGGGGGATAAGAAAGGGTTTGCACATTTCTCAATTCTCTAAATCTCTTTTTTGCAGTGCAGTAGCTGCACATTTTGTGAGGCAAGAAACTGAAGAAGAGGACTCCTCATAAGGAAATCTTAACCAGACTTTAGACAGGCAGGATGCAAGCAGAGCATGGCTGGGCCTCTGAAGTTGCTTTCCCTAGTCTTAAAAAATAAACACATAGAAGTGGTCTGATAACTGTTTCATGCTTCTCCTGTGAGATGCTTCCAGGAGATCATGGTTTCTTTTAGCCCATGAATTTGGTCCAGAAACATTATGAGCAGCAAAGGCTATAAAGTGAAGCTGGCACAGACTGTGACAGGTCACTTATTAGGTATCAGAGTGCAACAAGAGGCACTCTGTAGAAGGGGGAGTGGGTGTTCCTTGGCGTATTTACAGATACCACTCTCAGGTGTGGCCCCCTCATCAGAGATGGATGCTGTCTGAGGAGGTAATTCAGGAAGGAAGCCTGGAAGCATGTGGGTGTGAGTCCTGCCCCAGGGAAAAAGGGGAATTGTTTATTCCAGCAGTAGGAAAAGAGCTGGCTCTCCATTAGGGTTAGGCCATTTATTTCCAACAGATAGATTATTCACTGAAAAACATGATTTTTGTTGGCCTGAAAGCATGCTTGAATTCAACCAACATCTGCAGAGCTGTTTAAGCTGTTTGTTTTTTCTGTTTCCAGAGGTCAATGTGTATAAATTTATTTCCTCAGGGCTAGGTGTGGGTCTGTGGATGGGGATGGCCTCCCCAGTCACCCAGCAAGCTGAATTTTCATTGAAGCTGTGCAAAACTCAGCTTCAGATTTATATTTCCTCTGAGGAGATATGAATATATCAGTCCCACCGACCCAGTAATTGATCCTACCACCATGCTCTAGGGCAGGGATTTCTACAGAGCTTACCACCCGTAGCGCACAGGTTGCTTCAAAGTGGCAGAAGCAGAACCTGGTCCAATAACACATCCCCAGAGAAAGGGGTCTTGAGATATGTACACAAACAAAATCTCTGCAAATAGTGAGGAAGGGGCTCCCAACAAACCTCTGCTCTTGCTACAGGCTTCTTTCACAAATATAGATTGAACAAGGATGGTTCCAGTGCCTATGGCCTTTGGGTATTCACAGAAGAGTGAAGGCATTTATAGTCCAGGCTTTGTGCTGGTGGCTTTTTACGTTGTTCCATACAAAACGAAATGGTGACATCAGGACCAGCATGAGAGTTCCGCTGTGGTTTGGGAGCTGGGTGCACCGCTGGGGCAGTGTGTCCCATCCCGATATGGGGAAGATGCAATGAGCTGGGAAGTGAGGCAGAAGGAGACTGCTGTCTCTTCTCCTTCATTACAGCCCCATAGACTTTTTCAGTCTTGTCCACAGCTTTCCCTTTCAGAGAGATGTCTCAGATGAAGCTGTGATATTTTTTAATTGATGTGAAACAGCCTTTCTACCAAAATGAAGCCTTACAACATTCTACTTTTGGTTGGCAGGGTTCAAACTGAAGAATAGCTTTGGTTTAGTTCTGAAGTTCGAACTGTCTAACTTGGGGGTTGTGTTTAATTTCGTTTCAGTGGACAAACTGAAAAAATATTTCTTATACCCCTTATCACTGTATGAATTTATTTCCACTAAATGATCCTTACCCAGACACCATCATTTTTTTGCCTGGTTGTGCTGAGCCAGCAATCAACTGACTGCGCTTGTGTTAACAGTGTTTTTCCGTAAGGATGCAAGATCAGTGTCGCCTGATTTTTGGTTTCTGGTTGGTTTCTTGGTTGGATGTTAAAGTATTGTTAAGTTCTGCCTCACTTACTTATGTCAGATTTTGCTGACATAACCAATCCTGGTGTCACCAGAGGGATGCAAGCACGAGTCCCCTCAGTTTAAGAGAGGAAAAGTTCTAAATACAATCTTCTGACCTTTAAAGTGTACTACAAAGACTGTCTATTTCCTAAGGCTTTTTAGGAAGAATTGAGGGAATGAGTGGGACAGGATATATTTTACTGCTTTGAATTACTAGCTGGCTAAGTTAATTTAATTTTCTTTTGCGTGAGCTCTGTTGTGTTATACTTGTATTTTAAACAACTAGTAATGTGCTGAAAGCTACGGATAGTCATTGTCCTTTGTATTTCAGTTGTACTTAATAAAATGAGAACAATGGGAGCAAAAAAAACTTAGAGGTGAGCCATAAATAAGCATTATTTTGTTTCTAACAGACATGTTTTAGTTTCCCAGCTGTAACAGGAGACATAAGCAAAGCAGTTAAACATCTCCTGAACAACTGAGAAACAAGTAGCTTTGGGTTTGTTTCTGTCTGAAATAAAGACCTTATTTTTTTTTCCTAAGCAACTAACAAAAACCCATCTTTACTGTTCATGGGATGTTTATTTTGTTAATAGGATAGACAAAAGAGATAATAACAAATTAGCAGGGTCTCCAGTGGAAACTATTGATATGTGACAGCTGGTCAGCTGAACTCAGAGCTGTGCTTTGAGCCAGCCATATGAGCAAGACTTATCGTACTATATTTGACAATAACAGGCAAACAGAGAAAAACCTCAGGGACTCTTCAAAGGAGAACTTGGTTTTTAAATTTTACATTGAGCCAAAGAGCATCCTGTGATTGGTATAATGTGATTGGATGCAATGATTGTGGTAAAACAGCACCAATAATTTCCTTTAAGCTTTGAGTTTGGAGCCTAATAGGTTGTGGGGGTGGGTTTTAAGTGTTTTCTGAAGGAGAAAGTACTGACACTTCCACCTGTCAATACTACGATTTTGTGGGCAAATTTCATGTGTTCCCATCTGTCATTGCTATCTCCAAGCAGCTTAGATGCATTATGGGATGCTCCATCTCCCTCAGATGTACCGCTAACCACAGCCAGCTTGCCCTGACCTCTGTAAAAACCCTGTCAAGTCTGACAACAGCCTGCAGTCCTGGCATCTTATCCTGTGTTTGTTGTACTTCTTTTTCTCAGTAATTTTTTGCCCAAACAATCTACTTTTTTGAATCCCATCCAAGCTGGTATGATTTATAGAAACAGTTTTGCTGTATTGGTTTGGAGGATCCTTACACATACTTATTGCTTGCTTGATCACCTGTGGGGGAGGACCTCTAGAAATCCATGTCTAGCACCTCTGAGAGACTTCTTTGCACCTCCCTAGTGATTTCTGGAGCAAACTCTCACATTATTTGTGGTCTGAAATTATTTGTGAATAACATATGAGGACAAACAAGCTATTATGTGGCAGGAAGTATGCAGTCTGCATAAATGCCCCCAAGTTTTCTGTTCTTTCTTTTCATCAAGAGCACCTGTATATTGCTAAACAGCACATAAATCTTAGGCCATTTGCATTTTACCCACAAAGTCTTCTAATGAGTCTATGCTTAATTTTTATAAACATTTTATAAGCTGCCTGGAGGCTTATATGTGCTGGCAGACATAATTTTTGGTTGAAATCATCTCACATTTCATTAAAAAAAAGTTCTCCATTGATATTCTAAGAATGAATTTTTGTCTTTGTTACGTGGGTCATCAAACAAATGGCTTCAATTCTTCAGATTTAATGTTAGACAGATGTCCCGTTAGGCAGATATTACCACACTTTTTGGAATTCTATGTGTTAGAGGATATATTTTTGCAGGCTGTGCTGCACATCAGACAAAAACCTTGTCCAAAAAGATGTAAAATAACGTGTCTGTGGCCTTAGTATTCCAAAACCAGAGATGCTATTGCACACTCTTGGCCAAAGTTAAATGAGAAGGCAAGCAGCACACTGGAGCGGTGGGGATTTAAGTTCCTCATTACAAGCTCAGGACTGCAAGTTGATTCGTACTCTGGCCCCAATCCAGAAAAGCACTTAAGACTGAGAAAGTCTATAGGAGTTGGGTGTTTAATTCCTTCAAACCTATTTTGAAAATCTTAGCCTTGAGCATTTATTGCCGTAGGTGTATTCACATGTCTAAATTCAGCAGGTTGTTGGCAGGAAGCTGGAAAGCTTATCACCACATAGCTTCAAGTTCCATTCATCAGGTTCCTCTTGCTCTGGGGAGTGATGGCAGTGCTGGACACTGCTGACATGTTCCTTAAAGGCAGAAGATCTCTTCAGGCTCAGCAAGGTGTCAGGAACTGATGACAAACACTGAGCACTAAGTGACAGTGTGAGAGAGGCTGAGAAGCTAGAAAGCCAGGCAGGTGAAGAGGCAGAACAAAGGCTGCCCAGAGAAGGGACTCACCCTCAGAACTACACATAGCCCCTGCCTGTCCTGATGTGGTCTTGAGAAAAATACTTGACCTTCTAAAGCTCACTCACACTCTCCAAGACGAGGATGCAACTTCTTTCTCTCTAACTCTTCCTTTTTGTCTTCAATCTTATTTCTTTGCTGTTTCCTCACATGAATTGAGCTCATCAACTCTGATGACTTCTAAACTACAGCCTATTGCTCCCGCATGCCATAGGGTTACCAGTCCTCAAAGAAATGGGACTTTTGCAGCTCTCACATTTCTTCACAGTGGTTTGTTTGACAGGTAGAGATAAAGACAGGGCTGGTTAAGATTACATCTGATCACAGGCTATAGCTCTGCTCATGCAAACAAGTCTTTTCCTACATGTGAGTGTAGATGCACCCTGAGTGCACAGGCAAGTTCTCCTCTCTGTGTAGTGCAATGCATGCAGTGCAGTGGGTCCTTTTAATAGTGTCATACTTTTCAACTGGAAATAAATTCCTAGAGGGTACATCTAGAGAAGGTAGCTCTGGTATCACTAGGTGATATTGTGCTCCACTGAAGCTAATATATTCCTCTTCTCCCTAGGACTAATTAACTCAGATATAATTCTAGCTAGCAGAGATATGTAGCTTCCAAAACTCTAGTTAACTCTTTCACTTGTTTCTCAAGTATCTTTACACAGTGATGAATTACATTAGTGAGACATATTCTGAGATCCTAAGCAATCCTTTTAAAAGGAATTCAAAGCAAGGAAACTACAGAATGCAAAACTATGAACTGCTGCACATAGCTGTTGAATGTTGTCTAGATAATTTGATCTGTACCTAGTTCAACTTTCATAAACTAACATCTATTTTTGAATTAGTCTCTGTGTGGCTTATAAAATCTGTTCCAAGCTGCAAGATCTGTCTTTGTGAAACTGAAAATTAAATAAGAAATACCCACAGGAAAAGTGCAGATTTTTGCTAACATCTTAATTAAATCCCACAGGTTGAGGAAAATTAATTGAAGAATTTTACCACTTTCCCCACTAACTTTTCCTACTCCAGGGATTCAAATAAATGCAGTTTACAAATTCATCCACTGTTCTGCTTTAAAACTTCATGAAACTTTGCTTTTTAGTAGGAAGTTAATTAGGAATAGCTCTTATTATACCTTTAATGTGGGTAAGACTCCTGAGGCACTGTAAACATTAATTAAGCCCCATAGTACCCTCTGAAGTAGATAGATAGTACTTATCCACAGTTATACTGAAAATAAAGCCTTTCTTCCTCACTTGAACTTGAACTCTATCCCAATATCAGCAAATCTACTTTAAGTAGTAAGCAGTGAATATGTTGAAAAAAAAAGAGGGAAAAGAGCACTACAAAGTATTTTCCTATGTTCCCATTTTTGAAGGCCATGGAATTAGGATATTTGGTTCAATGCTATTTGCAACCTACTGTTATTTACATCTTCACTGTTCAAAAATTTGTTACCTGTTACATGACATTTTATGTGTCTATATAAAATGCAGGCATACTTCCAAAAGGGAGTGTGTATCTTTTTCAGTCCACCCGCCAAAACATATTTTGGAAGGTCTAGGTGTTTTTGGTCAATAACTTACAAGCTGAATGGCTGAATGTTTCTGGGAATTGACTGTGTTTGGACCATTCAGGGATTCTTCAAAGACCTAAGTACAACTGTACCCACATGTCTCTGCTAATAAACTTCAGTAGAAACAGGCATGTAAAAGCTTGGTAAATCTGCATCACATGAATATTGTACTGGAATATTGGTACAGCAGTGCTGTCGTAACATGATGCAATAGACAAATTGCAGTGGCTGTAAGATTTTCATATGGTTCTGGTGTATGAAAGCCATTAACATCAGTTGCAGCTTGTAGGGCTGTTGCTTGTGAGCATTAGGGAACAGCGAATAGCGCAGTTGGTGCCTTTGAGCATTGTAAACTGCTGCATTATCAATTCCAGTGCTTCATTCCACTGATAAGGAAAACAGATCCAGAAATGAGTAATCACTTTGAACTCCCACTTTTCCTGTCCTAAAAGTTGCTTCCCTTAAATTTAATTGATTTTTGTCATTTCTTAGTCAGTGTCCCACAAATCATTTGTTAAAATATCTGTATGTTTCAGGTAAGTGCTTTTGCTCCTCACAGAGCTAATAGATAGGTTTTATGTTCCTTTAGGACTTTTGCAGCTTCAAACACCAACCTGATTGGGCTGATCCAAATCGTATCGGCATAAAAGGAAAGCCTCCTTTTGCCTTCAGTGGGTTCTCAGCCCATCTTCTATTTTGCAAACAGTAATTGCATATATATTTACAGGCTGCATCTAAATTAGCAAATCAAATGGGATTTGCATCCACACAGGAAAACTCTTTTGCCTGTCTTTCCCTCTCCCAAAGGTGGTATCCACATGCCACCAGCTGGGTGCAGTCCCTGGCTGGCATTACCCATGTTCCTGGTACAGCTGGGGTCAAAACCAGATGGGGCCCCTTCTGAATCACTGCACTGCTGTGCCATGGCCTCTGCCTAGAGTCTGCTCAGTTTAGTAATCAGATGTGCTCTGCATGGGGAGTGACTATAGACACAATGAGCGCATTATCTGTCAGATACTGAAATCTAGGTGTGAGTGAGGAAGAGGAGGAGCTCAGCAAGGTCACCTACTGGACCAGTGGCAGAGCTGGGTCTGGCTCAATCTCAGGACCTCCACTCACTGCTCGTGCTGTAAAGCGTGTAGGTTTATTAACGCATACTTTATCTGACAGACTGGGGGTTTAAGAACACTTGCACATACACTGCAAATATTTTCACCAAAACCAAGCCAGCCAATGGAGGCATTCAGTATCAGATTAGGATTTTTTTTCCTGCTGAAAGGAATAGGAATCAAGCTGCTAAACTTTGGACCCAAACCTCCCACCCCCTGGCTATGTTCCACCAGTTACTTCACAGATCTGCTTCATACTACAGTGCAGCAATAATAAAGCTATACACGTGGGCAGGTTAGTAAAAGAAATTAAGTGTAGCCAAGTGAAAAGTGGGAAGCAGCTTGTATAGGATGATTTCAGTTTCTTTTGACATATCAGTAATCAAAAAAATAAGTATGTGCCTGCCTTCAAGCATTTATTGCAGTAGATAACACTCGCTTATACAAATTATAAATTTTAATCAAACACCACAGCTTTGGCCAAGATTCTCTGAAGATTATGGGGCTATAAGAATAACCATAACCTGGATCAGATCAAGGGTCCAGCAGCCTGTATCCAAGACTTTTAAAAAGATGATTAAGAAAAAGCTTAAAAACAGGACGAGCATATAACAAAACTACCCTGGCCCAGTCAGTCTAAAGCTTCAGTGATTTGTGGTGCAGGTGCTTCCTAAGCCAGCAGTAGTTTCTTTCTATTTAATAGTGCAAGATGGATTTTTCATCCATGAATTCATCCAATTTCTTTGTGAACTTATGTAAGTTGCTATCACGTGAAATGGCCTGTGGTCGTAAGTGGACAAGGACTATTGCTTTTTGTTCAGTTTGAATCTACCACCTAGCTTCACTCAGTCCTTTAGTTTCGTTTGACACCCTGTAGATATTGCACTGGAAAGGACAGTGAATTTTTTTCCCTGTTAACCTCCTGCATCTTACCACTGTTCTTGAGGAGCTTCTGGAAAGACAGCATAGGCACTGTCGGGCTCTGCTGTAGGGCTGCAGACATGTTACTGCCTCCTTGGAGAGGGCAGATGAGAGCTGGCATTGGCCACCCCACAGGACCCTCTCCCTGACCCACCACCGGGTGTGTGGTGACAAGGATGTCCATCCTCTAGTGCTACGTGGCAGCTATCAGCAACTGCAGTTAGTGGGAACTGCCTCCTGGACCAGGCATTACCACTGCTGCTGGTGCCTCAGGTCAGAAACCCAAACTCCCATCTAGATACACCATTCATCAAACTGTTGTCCTTCCAAAGTGAGAAGCTCCTAATCATCACTGCTGGACAAAATCTGGCATAATTGCTAAGGCCCACCACCCTCAAAGCTCTTTCTCTGAAGGTGGTGGGCTTCCATCAGCAAAAGATAAGCAGTGTTTGGCACAGTGTCCTTGCCATGATCTCTGATACAGCTGCAGGAGGTTTTGCACTCTGACTAGGAAAAGGTAACTGCTGTAATTTTTTCACCCACATCAGCATTCTTCCCTTTCTGTGTGCGTACTGCTTAGCCACAGAAAATGACAAAAAGTTACCATTGTGAGAGGATTTATTGAAAGTAACACCACCAACAGTCTTTTATCTATGCTGACTGAAAGTTAATCCGTATATGCAAGAATCTGATGCTTCAGCTTACTGGGAGAGACAGACACATAATAGAATCTCTTCAGCGTTATCACTTCGCAATAACAGAGCTTTGTCATCTTTTGTCTGACTCTGGCCTATACGAGTCTTTTGGTGAGGTTAAAATTCCTAGCAGAAGCTACAGGAATCTACCTCAAAGCTGTTGTAGAAAAAAATGGTTTAGATACAGATAAAAAAAATCTAAACAGCCTTTGAGGTCTCAGGGAGTCGTGCTCATTAATTATTTGAAAGTGATGCTCTGCACAGGCTGAAAGATCAAGAATGTGGGTAAGGATGGGGTTTTGCACTAAATAATGCATATATATGCAGAATTGTTGGCTCTTTGTCTCTTCTTTCACTGTAAACCTCATATTTCTCTTTTATGATACTGGCCAGTTATAGTTCATCCCAAATTTCTGATCCCTGCTTTTCATTTTGAATCTTGGACCCTACCAAATCTGCCTGCACAAAGTGAAACCTGGTGAAATTTCGAATAGTCTGCCTTTTCAGAGAGACGCAATGCAAAAGGCAGTAAGTCACTGAAGGAAGTCCTTAGACAAAAGGAAAACACCTTGTTGAGCACGGGGGCAGAGGGGGACACAGTGAAAGTGCTTATTCTAGCTCCTGCTGCATCTCTGAAGATGTACTGAAGAAAGACATGGCCTTTGCTGTGTGGTCTGAAGACAAGAAGCAAACAAATTCCTGCCATTTTCTGAAATTTCTGGAAAGAGAGGGGACCAGTTAGTCTATCTATCTTGGAAAATAAGAGACTGGAGGGAGAATAGCTGGCCCAAAGCTTTCTGTTTTCTTGCCCAGTTCAGAAACGTCTGTAAAATGTGACTTAAATATTCATTTAGAATGGGTCTTCTGATATGCTTAGATACATGCTAGAGATACATTGCCTTCCTGAGAAAGCAAAAATTGAGCAGATTAGAAGAAGAGAATATCTGTAGTTCATAACTCAGCAGTACTGGAGATTTCTTTCATAAAGCCTGCATTTTGGCAGTGCCAAAAAGAAATATAAGAAGACTTAACCAGAGGATTTTGTGTCAAAGAAGATGAACCTACAGATTTTTAAGCCCTAAATAAGCAACTCCAGTTAGTTCGAAAGTAGCACACTGTTGGCTGAAAAAAACATGTGAAATTTTCAATTCGTCTGACCTGAGTTTCAAGTTTGCAGTGAGATCATCTCCCAGGAAAACGGGGAGGATCTGAAGACCTGAAGCTTTGGTGCTGGTGGGCTGGAATGACCTTTTCCACCATGACACATGACACTTGCCAGAAAAACGCACTCACTAATTTGTGCTCTTGCTCAGAGCTCCTCTTTGAAGCACTGTCATTTACAAAAATTGATGGTCTTGGTCTGCAGGAATTTACTCATCCCTGTGCATGTTACTCTAGTAGTTAATCACTCTGGCAGCTAAAGTTCAGAGTCTGATTTCTAGGCTGAATTTTGTCAACATTCAGCTTCTAGGCATTGGACCTTACTATAGTTTTCTGTCCTGCTAGGTTGAAGACCTATCAGATTCTGCTGGATATATTACTAAAATTAAGCCTGCTCTAATATTCAGCTCATACCTAGTTTCAGTCTTCAAGCCCTTCCATGAAGACTGCAGGATTCTGGCAGTACCAACTTGCTCCTGTCTCACTCGCCCTTTGTAGAGTCTTGCCAGCAGGGTCTGCCTCTTATACTGAGAAGTGTGACCTTGAAGGTTAGGTTTTTCATAACTACTTTTACATAAAGTTAATTTTTCTAGAACTCTTCCGAAACCCAGATGATGATGCTGTTTCTACCTCCTTGCTGTCCCACACGAATCTTAATGGTTCAAGACATTCTGACTTCAGGTTAGCGAATACATCAAAAATATAGGAGCTGCCTAAGCTGCCTAAATCAGTCAGTATGTGTTTTATATTAGCTGAGAATGTATTTTATATTAGCTAAGAATGTATTTTATATTAGCTAAGAATGTATTTTATATTAGCTGAGACAAAACTAATTGGCTTTTCTGCATATCTGCACTCTTGTACTCACATCAGCTGTGCCCACAGTGCACTTTGCGGGAGGCAGTTTCTAACCTAGTGTGTATCAAGCTGTCTTTGATGCTATGTCACACTGGCTGCGGCCTTTTTTAATGACTACTAAACCGTTTACCTCAATGTCCAAAGAATAGCAATAAAAAAACAGGTACCCAAAGTGGATGCCAGGAAATAGCTGCAGAAAATTTGATCTGAAAAATGATAAGAGACACCTCAGAGCAGAAACACTGAGGAGGGAGGTAACAAAGATACCGAGCAGTTATAAAACTTCTTTAGATACCACTCCTTAAGGCGAATACTCTCTGGGAACCAGACTTGTGTCTGGAATATCTGGCCGATGTCCAGCTCTGTATGTACAGAAGATATGGCCATTGATTCCAGTCATATATTATACATCATGCTTTATCTTTAAAAAGCGTACCAGTGTTTATTTAACTCCACGGGTGGGGGAAATTCTAATAATGTATTATGAAAAATTATAAATCTTTTTTAGTAACTCTTGTAAGAGAGGCACAAAATAAATTAGATATTAAAGCTAAGCTTAGCAATATAGAACAGGATCAGCAATACAAAACTGGATCACCTAGTTCCTCATTGCTTTCTTTTGATTAGTACCACAGAACATCCTACTTGAGGACAGGTACAGTCGCTGTCCTTACTCACCTCACATCTTACCTGTATCAGCTTAGTTTCTTCCTCACCTTTCTGAAGTGATCACTGACCTGATTTTCCTCTGGTGAGACCTTCAGCAACAGTGCATTATAATGCTCCAGCCATGCAGGATCTGACATGGAATTAATGGGAAAGAAAGGGTCTTTTGGATCCCTAATACTTATTGGAGGCCTGCTCTCTTTCTAGGAAAGAATTCCCCCCTTCCCCCTTTAAAAAAGACATAGGTCATCTTTTTCATATCTTTCTTTTCTTTTTACTTAAATGTTAGTGATGGGGAAACATAGCCTATTCTTATCAGAATAAGTAAAGCCCCAAACCTGTTCTTAAATATCAGCTTTTGTGAGTCTGTCATGAGTTTGATCTTGGGCAGAGTTTGTAATGTTTCAAAATAAAGTAACTGATGATACATATTTTGATCTTGAATTTTTAAAAGGAATTGAAGCATCTGTCTTGAAAGGGTCTTTTGGCAAGGACAATTAATTTTTCACATATTAGCAATAAGTGCAGCTGGCACTTCTCCAACATGAATAAAATTTCTGAACAACCTTTATTGCCATTCATCTTGAACATTCTTCAGAAAGACTTGGCCTTCCTCTCTAACCCAGCTCTTTAGATACATATCTTTAAGTGTTAAGAGAAGACACAGGATACATTTCTGGGGATGTAGAACAGGAGATTTATTTTCTGATTGTTTAGTGAAAGACATTGATGGGCTTGTTAATTCTAATTTCAGTAGCTCCTATGCACAGTATACAGAACGAAACAGAGTACAAGATATTAGAGGCCACCTAGTATTTTAACTCTTACAGATTTCCTGTGTTCTCTTTGTCTGCTTCAGCTCCCCTACAGTGTTTCTTCTCTTAGTGAAGTTGCTTCTGTCCTTACAAACCTCAGTTAATAATGCAGTGGTCAACATTAACGTGTATATAATTACCATTTGCAAGTGTTTAAAGTTGCCATGGTACCATAGCATAGTTACTACCATGGTAACTCTAATCAGAGAGAAGGCAAAATTTTATATATCTTAATGGTGACTGCTATAATTGGAGTTATTATAATGCTTTTCATTTGTAGGTGTTTACAGACATGAACTGGTTAATCTCTACAATGTATTTTTGAGATCAGTATCAGAGTCTCACATGGCTCAGTCCAACATAACATATTAGGGGGATAGGGAGAGCTGGAAGAAAAATAGTATGCAAATGAAGATGTATTTAAAAGGTGATTGTTTAGGACATTAATAAAGAGCGCTGTAAGCCGCAAAGCTAAAAATTATCAGTCTCTCAGCTCTTAAGGTCTTATACCCTTTTGGGTAGGAGCACTATCATTGCAGCATGCCTGTCTCTACAGAGAAATTATTTTGAGTAAATACCCTTACAGAGGGTAAGTCAATGTGCCTCCAGTTGTTTTCCCCACAGGCCATGCCTAAACAGGCTGACATTCTCCTGAAAACCTTTGCTGATTCAGCCATAAATTTCTTTCTGTAGCAACTGAATGCACAAGGGCTAAATAAAGAGAAATAAAACAGGTATACTGACACAAACAATAGCTGTAATGCAAATACAAATGCAGTGAAAGCTGTATATTTAGGAATGGATGGAACTTATTCAGATGAGACTAATTTATAAAGTGGCTGACTTGAAATATTTAGCAATATTCAAAACAAGGTTTCTGTAGTAAAAGAGAGATGATAGGAAAATAATCCAACTGGATAATGCTGAGATTTTGTGCTCTCTATGGTGGGAATAATAAGTAGCATCACTAATTTTTGATAGTTGCATCCCAAGAGAAGTCAGAATATCTTTTCAGTTATTTTAACACTTCTTGAAAAGCAAACAGCATAGGGAAAAAAAAAAAACCCACAAGCTTTTCTTCCTGAATATGGACTTTAAAGAGGCATTCTTCACAGAGGAATTTACTAATGCTGTGAGTGCTAGAGAGTGACACCACCACCAAGAGAAAGTTCTCTGCTGAGGTGCTCAGCCCAGTTTTTGATCACAGGCTTTGCTTGCCAGGGCTGGTTTCCTATGCAGGAGGAGGAGCAGAATACCAGGGCAAGAGAGAGGCTGCATTTTAGTCACAAAGGTCAGGACAGATGTGGGGGTGTTCAGTTCTCCAAACCCAGTTCTGGAATGTTTTCCTGTTTTACATAGACTACCGCTGCACAACCTCCACTCCAGCCCGTTCTGACATAGGTCTACCGCTCCCACCCACCCCAGCTCCCACGCGAGGGTTTGACCTGCCAGCCTGTATCCTCTGGTGTAGACCCCTTGTAACTAGCAGCTGCAAGATTTTACCAGGGGCACAGTCATGAGTTACCCCTAATGTTCTTCACATCTCCCAGGCTCATCTGCTGCTGCCCAGTGTGTGTGATAGAGAGACACAGTTCCAAGCAGCCATCTCTCGAGTGGTGGTGAGCTCCCATGGGCTTTTCCCCAGGCATTGTGCCTGCCTGCTGGCTGCCTTGGAGAGCATGAGGACTGGGCGATTCATTGCACCTGCGCTCTGGCATTTGGAGCATTTGCCAGGAGAGGGGCATGCATGATTCCTCTCCCGAGGCAGAGCCCAGGGTCCACTGCCTGGATCCAATCCCCAGCCTGCAGCGGGAGTCATGCTGCAGCATCTCACTATGGCACGCTCATCAAGGTCCTTTGAAGAAGGTCATGCAGACTGGCTTTTGGAAGCCAGAGATACCTGGAATCTGCTGAGGGTTCCTCACATCCTCAGGTGAAGATAAAACTTGAAAGTACTGAATCTCCCTTGAAGAGTTTATGAGTTCCTCTGAAGACAGGAGAAATGGAAGAAGCTGAACATGGTAGGATATGTTTTCTGAAGTACTATCTTTGTGCAAAGCAAATGTAGATGCGATGAATCAGCCCTTTCCTTCTTGCCCCCATTAGCTCTGACACAACATGCCTACAGTATCGGTGAGGTAGAGTGGGTTCCACCCTCTGATTTACTCTGTAAACACTTTGACTTGGCTGCCTGAGACCTGTTACTCATTGCCACTGATCACACAAGAAACAAAACTGGTCTGTAAGTGTTCACAGAATGGAGTCATTAAAGTGAGAATGAACTCATGATTTACATGAACTTATGTTCTTCCCGAGAAAATGTCATGGATAGATTAAGTGTTACAATTTACTGTAGATCTGCCATGTTAGTTTCGTGTGTATCTACAGCATCTGTCAAGCTGCTACAGTTTTATTGATCTGGATTATTTTTTTCTCCGTTAACTTGAGGATTAAAGAGAAAAGGTTTGGATTATGTGATGATTAATCACAGGTTGGGTGTTTGCAGTTCAGATGCATAGATAAGATTTAAAAAGTCGTATGTTACATCCCAGTGCAGTATCCCAGTTCGAATACGATTTTTTTTAATGCCATTATTTCCACCTGTCCCAGGTTAAAAGTGGAGACCTTAATTTTTTTTTTAAAGCTGATAATAATGCTGTTGTAATTACAATTTGCCAACACAATGTCTATTTGGTCATAACATACCTTAGTATATCCTTAGTAGGAAGACAGAAGGTAACTGGAGTGTTTTCTGGACTTGGAAAGAATGTATCCCAAATCATGTAGCCAACTAAAAGACACTGGAGAAGATAGTCAGATTTTTTAACATCCTCCTTTATTGAAATGCTCCTGGTACTGCTATGTTTAAATTTCAGGAAGAGCCTAGCTGTTGCATGACTTTTGATGATCCCTGCTTGGGAAGTGTAATTACATACCTGATATGGATCTGTTCAAACAAGGTAGTTCATAGTCTACTTTAGATCCTGTAAAGCTGCCAAACACAGCGATGTCTAAAATTACCCTTTCCTTTTTCTGATCAAGAACATAATAATGTGCAGGTTATTTTGTATACAGACTATTGTCTTCTTCCTTCTGAAGAACCGGATGATGTATTATAAGAAAATCTTACTTGACAATCATGGTGGTTTATGCATCAGGTTTTAGAAACCTGTGAAGCTTTCTCCCTTAGCACTGAAAACACTGGAAAAATAAGGCTCATGATAGGTTTGTTTTGGATACAAATAAATGTTAAAAGTGCTCTAAGATTGCCTTAAAAAATATACCTTTAATCTCTTCTGCTGATAAGAACTTTTCATTCTTATTTGAGTATTGGCCAAATTGTGATTTTCTTACACAGTAACAAATGTGTTTTTTTGCCAGCACTGGGCCTGTTATTATCTACAGGATTACTCATGGTATAAAGCTTTTTACTTACTCATCTTTGTCTTCTCTCTTCTTTTTCTCTCTGCCTTTACTTTGGGAACACACACATCTGGCTGGGGACATTTCACCAGGTGGGTAGCCTAAAACTTGGATGATTAGTGTGGCATTTGTCAGGTTTTGGTTTTGATCCGTTTGTTATTTAAAACTAGCAAATGCTTTCATATTCCTTAAGGGGGGAGTGGGAAAAATTTAAATTTGGTCTAAAACAAATAAACCTCAGTTCCACTTAGAATATTACAAAAATAGAAAGGTTGAATTTTAACTATTAGTTTGTTATGACAGGTGAGTCTATAACTGTAAAACAAATGAGAGTCCCCTGCATTGGATTTACACAGCTGATTGACAGTGCAGTGTCTGCTCTGAGGTCAGAGGCTGAACTGAGATTTCTGTCTGCAGGGACCCAGTGGTATCTGCCAAATGGGAGTCCCTGCTGTTGCATTGCTTTCATCAGTCTCTGCTCACCTTTAATCTACAGTATGGCTTAGCATTGTGTCAGTTAGAGAAGCACCCTGACTGCCGATGTTTTCTTTTGCTGCACTACAAAATCCTGTAGGAATGATTTCAGGAGGCTATTTCAGACCTCATGGGCCAAGGGCTCAGAGTACCTCCCTCCTCCACTTCCTTCCCACAGCATGAACTTCACCTTAGCTCCTTGCTTTTTAGTCCAGCTCTTCAAGTAACAAAGTCTCTGGGTGATGGCAGAGGAGTGGGATTCAGGTAAGACTTCCAAGTTTGCTGCTGTGGTTTAGCAGGCTGCCACCGGGACTATTTGATGTCTGAGTCATGTTTCGGTGTCCCATATGTTCTCCATCTCCTGGCTCCAGCAGCTATGTAAACACCATGCAGTTATTCCTGAGAAAGGTCTGGCAGATTGGAAACTCAGAAGATGATGAGGCAAGGACTCCTTGCTCTCCCGCAGGCTCAGCCAGCCCCCTGAAGGCTTCATGCTTGCAGCTCTGCCTTGAGTTTGGGGCAGATGTGTTGTCCTGTCAATCTGAGGCAGTTGTCTGTATTCCTGTTACATTACATCTGCTGACCATTAAATAATGGAATTTATTCTTGTTTCAAGCACTCCCATTGTTCTGAGAAGGAGCTAATTGATCTGCGCCAGCATCCCATAGAAAACTATCAGTGTCAGACCTTCAGGGCACAGTTTGCTGTTTTGTTAAACAGGACAATGCATAGCGAAAGCTGACCCTCAGGCATGGCAGGGGGGTTGTTCCTCAGAGCCACTGTGGTTGTCTCAGTGAGCTGTGGTAGTGGTGGTCTTCATTGGGTGTGAGTGTGCATCCTGGCCTCTTGTACCATGGCTGCCTTGGATTTTTCCCTTTCCTTTCCCTTTCCTTTCCCGTTCCTTTCCCTCTCCCTTTCCTTTCATTTCCCCTTTCCTTTTCCCTTCCTTTCCCTTTCCTTTCATTTCCCCTTTCCTTTCCCTTTCCCTTTCCTTTTCCCTTTCCTTTTCTTCCCTTTCACCTCTGGTCTTTTCTTCTCCATTGACTGACAAGCAGATGGAGGAATTCCCAGTATCAATACAGGGTAGGGGATGAAGGGATTGAGAGCAGCCCTGAAGAGAAGGACTTAGAGGTATCAGTGGCTGAAAGAGGGAACATGACCTGGCAATGTGGCACTTGCGGCCCAGAAAGCCAACTGTATCCTGGGCTGCGTAAAAAGGAGCGTGACCAGCAGGTCGAAGGAGGTGATCCTGCCCCTCTGTTCTGCTCTGGTGAGACTGTGTGCAGCTGTGGATTTCTCAGTACAGGAAAGACATAGACTTGTTGGAGAGGGTCTAGAGGAGGGCCACAAAAATGATCATATGGATGGAGCTCCTCTCCTGTGAGGGCAAGTTGAAAGAGTTGGGATTGTTCAGTCTGGAAAAGAGAAGACTCTGGTGAGACCTGATAGCAGCCTTCCAGTGCTTAAATGGCGCTTATAAGAAAGATGGGAGGCAGACATTTTAGTAGGGTCTGTAGCAATAGGATAACGGGTAATGGTTTTCAACTACAAGAGGGGAGATTTAGACTAGATACAAGGATGAATTTTTCTACAATGAGGGTGGTGGAACACTGGAGCAGGCTGCCCAGAGAGGTGGCAGATTCGCCATCCCTGCAAACATTCAAAGCCAGGCTGGATGTGGTTCTGAGCAACCTGATCTGGTTGAAGATGTCCCTGCTCATTGCAGGGGGAATTGGATTAGATGACCCATAAAGGTCACTCCAACCCAAGCTATTCTATGATTCTATTCCCAAAAAGGCCAGTGCCTGTTGGTGTCTGTTATATAACTGTGTTTCACATTGGCCACAGACAATTTGGAGTTACATACAAGACATTAAGAGGAAGAGACCTGGCTTATTATTTATATGTTTTTAACTTATCTGCTTTTAAAATCAGCGGAGGGAGAAAGAGGGATCTCTGAAGAGGACAGCTGAGACTGCCCAAGTCAAATCTTGTTGTGAAATTACCCCCCAAAAGAACACTAGGGATACTTAGTTTATTTTGGCTAAATTGGCTAGGTGCATTTGAGGAACAGGAGTACCATGCTGCTTTCACTGCTTCTCTATGTACAGAAACCTTTACAGTTTGTTTAGGAATAAAAGGGCACACTTAGGTGACCATATGTACTGGGAGCAGTGCCATCTTGGGGGACCTTTGAGTTCTAACAAGGTGCTATGTATATGGAACCTTCCAAGATGCCATATGGACAACATACCTGCCAGAGAGGCATGAGCACCACACTATGCTTTCAAAGATGACCTAGGAATTAGGCATTCCTGGCCTCTTCATAGCCTTTCTGTCATCATGGAGCTGCATCTTCCAAATGTAGATAGATACTGACATGGTCTCAAAATGGTACCCTGTGGGTTAACGATTATTGATAAAATAATCACTTGGAAAATATCGCTACTGAT
>JANHGB010027749.1:0-39474 GCA_026283785.1 Coracopsis vasa | reverse complement strand
TATTCTTTGCGATTCTCCTCTCCATTCCTCCGGGAGCTGGGGGGGACTAAGAGGGGGAGTGAGAGAGCGAGACTGCGTGGCTGATTTATGGCTGATTTGGGCTTAAACCACGACACCTGCCCACTGCTGGAAATGGCACCCAGCACTTGAAGGTAGATATACCCATTTATACTATTTGTCCTGGGTATTTTGTAAGCATCCGTCTTATTGATAGATACTGGCTCTGCCCTCATTCTCTGGTGTAAATCATAGCTCCAGCAGGATACAAGATGATGCTTGGGTGTAAAACCCATCTAAGAAAGGGAAGAATTAGACCCCTGTCTCTGAAGAGTTCCTAGTAACATGCTTTTGCCTGTGGCAATGGTTTACTTTTGAGGTCACCTTTCTACAAAATGTACTTTTAACAACTTTATGTTGTTTTCAAAGTATTTCAAACATATATGTAGCAGTTCAGGGGAGTCAGGACTCTGAAAAAACAAGTGAGACACCCATAATGCTTTTGAACATGGCAGATTAAATATTCTTTTTTCTGCCCAATTGAATATGTACATGCACATTAAATGGGATATATTTATCACTAAACTTCTACAGTTTTCAAGTTAGACATTAAACTCAGTTTCACAATGCACAGTGTGAGCAATACCAGTGGTAGTGGCACAGGGGTATTTCACACCAGCCTGCTTTCCCCTTCCAGAGGGTCCCAGCTGTGTGCTGAGACCCAGCTGCAGACCCCCTGTGCAGCGGCTGCCCTCCCACCGACCACCACTCCTGCCAGCATTTCCTAATTGCTGTTGCCAGTGCCTCTTCACTGCAGGGTTCTTCCTCCTAACAAATGTGAGCGCCTCGGTGAATGTCAGACTAACCCTGTTGGGATAAAAATCCTCAACAAAAAGATGATGATTGCAGACTCATTAGGCAGACCTATAGCGAAAGTGCTGTGACCAACTGTTCAGTACTTACAGTGTCATAAATATTCTTAAATGGTAAAACAGAGTTTTAAGCAGGCTCACAGCTATACTGGGTCATTAAGAAAGGATTCTCTCTTGCTCTAATTCATGTGACAGAAGCAGAGGTTGTATATTTAGAGGCTGCTTGATTTTTACTGTTAAGAGTTGGTCTCAAGCCAAAAGGCTGGACCTGAACTCAAGCTTTCAATTCAGGCTCATGCTACCAAAGCATCCCTCTAACAAGCAAGAACATTGAAACATGGGAAAAGTTTCTTTTGGGTTTGAATTTCAAAATTTCATCTGAAAGATCTAGATCCTTGATTTTGGGTCCACTAAAGACATGCAGTATCTGTACATAGAGCAGAACAACTTTGGATTGCATCTTTTTTTGTATTTAGGGAGTATAGATTATTTTATAAAGAAAGACGAGCCTAGTATTTTCACAATAGCAATTAATATTAAACATGCTGTATATATAATTGATGATGATGATGACTGAGTAAATTAACCTTAGGTTTTATTTTTCTTGGATGGATTTGTGTGTTTCATCCAAAATTGATTAGTTGCTTTGCCTTGACTTTATTGCACCACATTAAGCTCACTGGCACTGAACCCACTGCACCTGTGTCTTTGTTGGAATGAGTAATGCAACCTACACAAAGTGTCATATGAAGGAAATAGCAATCTGGACACAGAAACAAAGTTATTGGTGTCTGTCCTGTAGTAAGCTAGAACGATTATTGCTGCACCCTCCACGGGGTCCTCCAATACTGGAGCATGTTGGACATCACTCTTGAAGAAACATCCAAATGGAAGTCCTGGCTTTCTACAAGAAACTGGAGGTAATAAAAAAAAAAAAATTAAAAAAAAAAAAGTATTAGTCTTTGGACACAATTCTACCTTGATTAATAGTAGAAATTGTGAAAATTTTTTTTATAAAAATCCCTGAGGTTGCTAAGGTTGACACAAGTGTACCTGAATGCTAGGTCTGGTCATTTTTTTCCTGTGTACTGCAGGTCTTTGCCAGCTGCATCAGGAATTATTGCTTAGCTCTGGTCACCAGAGGTATAGGTAAAACAAGTTCAGCCATAATAGCGACATTTGTGCAATTTCAACCACTCTTGCATTTGTTTTTTGACTGACAAGTGGCAGGAAGCCAACTTTTAATATAGTGTTTGGAGAGAAGGGAGGAGTTCAGTGTACTCTGTTCAAAGCATGCCCACAGATAACTGAATGGAGCAATTTTGCACTGCTGAAAGGCTGTGAAGAGACATGATCTTCTTTCTGAACACATCATGGAGATCCACACTGGGAAGGAGGAAGCACTGCTTAACTTAAAGGCAATATTGGCGGAAGAGTAAAACAGAAAGAATAAAACATACATTAATAAATAGAACTGGAAATTGGAAGTGTTTAAACCATTACAGGAGTCAAGTTATGGAAACATCTTTAGATATAGGTCCATATAGCAGCAGAATCTTATTCTCAGAGAAGATCTTGCAGTATTTATCCAAGTTGTTTCATTCCTTCCTTGAAATAGAAAATGAAAAAATGACTCATAGAAATGCTGTATTGACATGGTGTCAGTCCCATGTGCCTGCTGTTTTCTGCACAGAACTAAGTGTAGCCCCACTTACCCACTTGGATTTTCCTGTTAGATTTTCACATTTGTTCTCTTTTTTTTTTCTTTTACTTATATTTCTGTATAAAATATCTTTCAAAGAATAAATCAATTGTTTTTCAAAAGGCAACATTACCATTCTACTTATACTCCCAGGTTCTTCACTGAAACTCAGTACTACAGTGTAGTTTCTAAAAGTGAACGAATTTGCTTTTTTGCAAAATATGTCAATATCGAAAGGATTTTGAAGGAGAGAGAACTTGAAAGAATCTGTAGTGCTCTATCATTATCTAATATATAAAAAGGGCACCACAATAATTTACCTTACTGACAGTGCATACGACTATTTAATTTTTTTGGACGTTAGAACATATAAGGGGGAATTAATTAAACTATCACTCATTTCACATAGTGGCATCTAGGAAAGATTAAGCTTCACCTGTGAATGTCCCTGAAGTACAGTCATTTGTGTACATACATGAAGCAAAATGCACATTTATGATTTTGGGTCAATTTATAAAACTGTTTCCCCCTAAATAAATAACAAATGGGCATTTTTGCACCTTTGCTGTTTTTTGGCTTGAAGGATTATCTAGGTTACTCTTCTTCATAGTCTGTGAATTACTACTTGAATGAAGGACATGGGAGCTTGTGCACGTGTTTCAGCTAAAGATGCTAAAAAGGAGTTCAGTGTCTCGTACTGCATTGCCACTGCTATGCAGATTTCTGGGTCTGCTTCAGTGAGCACACAAGCCCAGAGCAGGATTTGCCTCCCCAGTGCATGCCTCTGGGTTCATTAGAGCTGTACACCTCTAGCTGCTGAGCATCTCTGGGGCTAGAGAAATACAAGCGAGATGGGCCACAAAGAGGGGAAGTAGTCTCAGCCCTACCATATATTGCCACCATATTCTCCTCTAACCCTGTCAACAAACACACATAGTATCTCTTGCACACTTTAATCTCTGGGGATTTTTTCTTTAATGAACCATTTCTTTAAAAAAAATTAGACTCACACATATACACATATGTATACTGATATTAACTAGGCAAGATATTGTATACGCTCCAAGCAATGGAATCTTCTTAGTCTCCAAAGAAAGAGTTACAGAAGTTGTAACCATTATTAAAAAGAAAAACAAACAAACAAACAAAACCCCAGAAGTTGTAATCATTATTAAAGAAACAAACAAACAAATGAAAACAAAAAACAAACCCAAAACAACAAGAACCTCAAACTCACACTTTCAGAAAGAAACTTATGAAGATTTCTGGAGGTCTCTGAAAGGCAACGGGCAGCACTGCTTCCTCAGCATGCTCATCAAAGGAAACCCACAGCACACTATGTCTCACCGGGGAAGTTACTCTGTGTCACACTCACATGGCAGTGAATGGCACTGAGGAACAATAGCCGGCTGCATAACTATTATTCTGCCGATTTCAACAACTATTTTGCTTTGAAACAAACACTGTAAGCATATGTTTCAAAAGTTTTTCCACTGTCTTTTCTCAGAAGGTTACAGCACAATGCAGCTCTGGATGGATCCTCTCCAGTCTGTATTTAGTATACAAGACCGAAAGAAGGCAGAGCTTTGTACTGCAGGCAGGTGTCCATAGTGCTTCACCTTGGGGCTCAGTAGGGAACAGGGGAAGCACAGAACAAACTGGGAAAAAAAATCACCCCTTTTTCCATTTTCTCATCATGTCTTTATGTTATTTTAAGAAAACTGCACACTGCCAGAAATCAAGGCATGAGAAACATCTCTGTTTCCTCATTTTTGCAGAACAGTTGTTCTGTGAGTTGTTGTTCTATGAGTTGTTCTGTGAGTATTGTGCTTATGCAAATCCTACATATATTTTATTGATATATTTTGCACTTTTAAAATTAGAAATATTTCTTCTACCATCTACTTTTAGAGTGCTGATTATTTTTAGTGCCATTTTAAGGTTATTGAAATTTAGAGGAGGAAAACCAGTAATCATGAGTTCTTGAGGTGAGTGGGTGAACTGAGCCATGGAAAGAGCCTGTAACAAGGTATTACAACAGGGATGTGAATCAGACAGGTGTATCATCCCTGAGAAGTCAGTGAAAGCAGAGCAATGACAGGACAAATTAGGTTTTATAAATTAAAATGTAGAGAAATTCTGACTAAGCATCTTGAATGTCTCATGAAATAAGAGGTCACTAAAAGGTTGCTCTAGCTTGTGTCAACAGAATCCCTTCAAAAACAAACACCTATCTTGTGCTATGGTGATGCAATGGTGATGTATCTATTCCTCCATCGCTAACTTCTCCATTTTTGCATCTCTGTCAACACAGCATCTTTACTCATTACTGTGTAAATCTACTATAGCAACCTAGAAGCCATAAAATTGTCAATGTGCATTTATGAAGTAGGTGTATTTTATCAGGGCTTTTTCTACAGCATCTTTTAGTGGTAGTAGACTGACATCCCTTGAAATTCAGAAACATTTTGTATAACCAGATGTTTATTTTGTTGTTATTTAAATATATGAGACTGTACTCTAAGTGCGACTCCTGATACTTACAATCAAATTTCTTTTAAAAAGATGACTAAGCCAATTTAAGCTGCATGTAAAGAAAATATTTCTTTACTGAGACTTGCATGACAAATTTCAGTCAGAGATAATTTTAATATGGAAACCTTAGACTTACAAACTCCTCAAAAACTGTTTTTATAATGGAAATTTTGAGAGTACCGTCAGTACAGCGGTGAAAATAACACCACCATAATGAAAAACAAATTATGATAAACATATTCTATTATAAAGCAGGGTCTAACAAATTCATAGCCTTTATTTTTGTCAGCAAGCTGGCAACAGGCAGTGAAATACAAAACAAGCCTTAGCTTTTAAATAAGAACAACCTGAACAACAAAATAGCTTCTGTAAAATAGATTAAGAAAATACAATACCATCCTTACTGCAGAAAGTACTACTTTCATTAGAAACCATAATTTACAAATTAGCACTAAGAGCACTTGGAACTGAAGAGGTGAAAAATGTGGCTATCTGTAATTTTGGTAGCATATTTTCTTCGAAAAGAGGTTCTTATTGCATTTCCCAGGCAGGTTTTTTAACGTCTTCTGTTTAAATATTCATATGTGAGTTTTTGAGTCTGACTCTTTTGAAAAGAGACAGAATCTAGGAGCTACTGCTCAATCTGCTCCGAGATGCAATCCATGGCTCAATGAGGCGACAGCCACAGGCGAATATGCTGCCCTCCTTCCCACAAGGCCCTGGTGGCTGCACCATGTCAGAACATACATACATGTATACCAGTAGGCTACTCAGGAGGCTGGCCCATGACATATGAATATGAAAATTACATGATAAAAACTACAATAATGAAATTACTTTATCCTGTGCATTACATGATTTGTCACAGATTAAAGTAAATGGCAGATTATTTTCTTCTGTACCTGTCAAAAAGAATCAGAATCACTGACTGATTTAGGTTGGAAGTGACCTTAAAGGCCATCTAGTGCAATCCCTTTGCCATAGACAGGAACACTTTTCACTAGACCAGGTTGCTCAGAGCCTCATCCAACCTGGTCTTGAACACTTCCAGGGATGGCGCAGCCACAGCTTCTCTGGACAACCTGTTCCAGTGCCAAAACTGGGCTTTTAAGTCTTGACTAAGGTCTTGGAACACTTTGTATCCATAAAAAAGTGATAAATACAAATGGTTAATTAAATCTTGGGTTTCCACTAAGGAAGGATCCTATTTCATGTTCTTACTTGGAAAATCTTTTATACAGGTATCCTGTGCACACTAATCTATTAGAAAATGGGATGTATAGCATAAAGCTAGAAATTTTATCACCCATTTTTACTTTGAAAAATATTATTTGCTCTTCACTTGAGGGCAGTGTGTCTTGTATCTCAATTTCTATAATGCTTCTCTCTAGTATATTGGCAATATATAGAGCAACCAGAGAAGCCATCCTTAACCTCTCTATTAATTTGCGCCTGACGAGTATCCTCTTTGCACTCGCAACTCTGTCTTTCAGGTTATCTGAATTTCATGTGTACTCCATATTTTCTGGAATATCTATGCACCTTCCTCAAGCCTCTAAGTCCTTGCAACCTTGGCCAGGTCCTTCTAGCTCTTCAAAGTGTTGCATCATCTGTCCTATCCATGGATTTAAATAAAATCATCTGCATTGCTACTTTTGGCCAAAACATAACAGTGCAGAGGATGAGGCATGGGGGTGGTGTTGCTGGGCCACAGTCACATCCTGACTCTTAAGGACCACAGCAAGGCAGGAGAGAGATAAACACCTGCCCCCCAGGTTCAGCCCCTCTGGCTGTTTGCATGGAGAAGGTGTCTCCTCCTCTGCCTATGTCACTGGAACCAGGTTTGGCCAAGTAGCAACCTCTGCAATGATCTTATGACAAATCATATGATATGCAGCAAAACCTGAGCCTCTAAAAGTCACTTTACATGCTAACCCACTCAGCAGCTGACAAATGCATCATCCATTTGTTAGGGTACATCTCAGGAAAAACATACTCTACTCATGTTGGTTGCTGACAATTCCTTTTGACATAAAACACCTTAGCCACACAGAATGCCCCATCACTTCTGCTAACACATAACATTTTCTGGCCTCAGATGACGCTTCATTTGAATAAAAAGCTTTCTTCTCTGTGAGTTCTGTGGACAAAACCATTATACAGTAGTTTCATCAGTTTCTAGCTTTTCCTCTGGTGAAATCTTGCAGATATTTTCTACTCAGCACACCTAGTATGCATAACTTTTATAAATATCAAAACAGCTAGAAATTAACCCAGGACCTTTTCATCATGAATTTCAGTTTCTGCATATTCTTCATCATTATCAATACATGCCTGCCTCAAGCAGAATACTGTTCTTAATCCTCTGTCTTGTTCCTATTACTCCTCCTGTTTCCTCTGCTGTGTTAAACAAATTTCTAGTTCACTCCTCCAAAGCCATGTTGGATGCATCCCCATCTCCAACCAGATCACACCACTAAACTCCACTTTTAAAATGTTCATTTTTCAAGTTGGCACTTTAATGCTTTCTTCCATATGATCACTCCTTCTTTGCAGGAGCTCCCTAAAACATAAGAAAAAATAACTACTACTCCTCCAGAATGTCCCTCAAGCCTCTCTTTTCTTGAAATTACTGTTTTTCATCTGCTATGGGCACACTGAGATGTACTACATACCATGTTGACTAATATTACCTCATTGCTTTCTCATATTCACCCATTCTCTTTTATTTATTTCTACATTCTTGCCTGTCTTACTCTGAGATTAGAAAATCATCTTTTATTCCTGCATGTTCACCTTATTTAGATAGCTGCCCACCCCTACAATGAGGCCTCATAGGTAATATACTGACACTAAAAATAAAGAGTTATAGACATATAAAGATGTCTGTGAATCGGAAGCATTCTCCTAAAGGGAGCAGAGTGGAAATTTACTGATGAACATTAAATCTCAACTGTTCTTCGATTTTAAAAAGATGATGTACCTAGACTTGGATGAAGACCTACTGGTGAGCAGCATGTGGTTTCTCATTAAGTACAAAGATATACTTTGAGTTACAGCCATGCCTCAGCTCAGTTTTACAGGAGAAAAGTATTGATCATTGCTAGGATTTACCTCTAGGTAAATATGCCTGCCAGTCTCCACGAGACCAGGGTTTCACATTCCACCCCCAAAAAGGGGTCATACTTTAGCACTTATTTCTGGAAACAGATAAGGAAACAAATTCTGGCAATGTTTTCTTTTTCCTCTTCCTCAGGACAGATGTTTCCAGGTTCATTACCACGTACAATATAGCATATGTACTCGAATATGCAGAAACAAGTAATACAAGACTCCCCACCTTTTATCAGTCGCTGTCTGCAACCACTATAATGAAAAATTGCAGTTGTTTTTCCCATCTTACACTGTTCTTCATAATAATTAACATAGGAGAGGTATGACAGGAGACACAGGATGAATCACTGTAATACTTTTTAGAGACAAAACTTTATAATATATTATTGACTAAAATGCACTTGTTGAGATGGTGACGATAAAGCCTCTTTTTTCTCTTAATGACAAAAAAGCAGTAAGTTCCAATATTTTTTAATACTTCTTTACATGTACAAATGATGGAATGCTAAAGAAAATCCTGCAAACAAAACCTTCATCAGCCTGTCCTGGAGGCCAGCCAGAGACTAGATAATTTGGACAAGGCCGTGATGGGTGGATGAATGCATGGGAATGAGGTACTGTTTCCAGGATTTGCAAAACTGCAGTAGACAGTCTGTCCCTTTTTAAAATGTGCTTAGAATTCTTTTTTTTACTAGAGTGAAAACAAAGCCCCACATTTTTACCTAGTTCATTTGAAAATAAGGTCTTGAGCATAAGAAGGAGAGAAACCATGTTTTGCTGTAATGGTGCTATAATGTTCAGTCATATTGTTATTGCACAAAAAGTACACCACTTAAGAATCTGCTTTATAAGAGCTGCCAGGATTTCTAACCTCTTCTTAAAATACATGAAAGACCTCTTAAATGTATTGCATTAGCACATTGGAAATCTATTAATTTAGCAGTTGTATCAGATATATTTCTTTGTCAGCTACCCATTTAAGAACGGATCATCTTAAAAAGGACTGACATAAATTGTTGTGCAGAAGATCGATTAGTTTAAAAGGTTTTTCCTTTTAACAGATCAGATAGCTATTATATCTCACCATTTGGTGTATGGAATTTTCCTTGAACAATTTTGGTATTTAATCACTTCTTTAAACACATATTCATTTTCAGTGATTTCACCCAGATTCCATGATCATGTGTTACTTAAATGAGTTTTCCACTTGTGTGTTGTATTGAATGGATGTGACCAATCGACCAGGATTAATTAGCTGGGAGAGGCTTTTGGTGCAGAGGTAGGCATTATTCAGCCAGGGCAAGTAAAGGCAGCTTTTACAAGCCAGCTTATAAATTATAAAAATTTTGCTACGTATTAGGGAGCGCACAGGTGAGTGTTACATGTCTCTAGCAGTCACAGCAGGGGCATATATGAAGGTGTGTAAAGGAGAGCACATGAACTGTTGCTATTTACTGTTCTGAAAATCACACTTTTTGACAGATATGTAATTGCTATTGTTTCTTGAAATTAGTTCGTAAGAAAGATGCTGAAAACAGCAATCTGGTAAATAATTCTAATTGAATTCTAAAGGTAAAATTCTGCCAATCATTATTCCCATTGGGTAACACTTTTCTCTGCAATTAGTCTATTGATTTTATTGAGATTACTGTTGAGGTTCACATTAGGTACCACACAAGTAAGTGACAGAGCAGAGCTTCACTTTAGCATTGATATGTGGCAAAGATGTTTCTTTTCTTAGGGTCTTTCTAGCTTCTTAGGCTGATGGACTCCATTTCCTATCCTGGGCCATCAGTGTTTATTCTACAGCAGAAATTAAAAAGATCAGAATGAGCAGTAGCATCTGCACCAGTCATTTCGTTTACGTCTTACCTGGAGAGAGCCTGGCAGCTAGAGCAAGAGTTCTCACATTCGGTGGCCATGATCCATTTCCTCTCTGGAAGATGAACCCACAGTGCCCATAGTGTCATAGAATCATAGAATGGTTATTGTTGGAAAGGACCTTGAGATCATCTAGTTCCAACCCCCCCTGCCACAGGCAGGGACACCTCACCCTATACCATGTCACCCACGGCTCTGTCCAACCTAACCTTGAACACTGCCAGGGATGGAGCATTTATCACTTCTTTGGGCAGCAAGTTCCAGTGCCTCACCACCCTCACAGTAAAGGATTTCTTCCTTATATCTAAGCTGAACTTCCCCCATTTTGGTTTAAACCCATCACTCATTGTCCTATCACTTTAGTATCAGTTTGGATATCATAAATAGTGTATAGCAGAAGCAGATAGACTGATTACACAGTTTCTTCTGTATGAATCCCAGCAATATTTTTTTTAATCCTTGACCTGGTAAAAAAGATGTTTGACAGCTCCACAGACTTCAGATTCACTGAGAATTCAAGAAACCAGCTGCATTAGAACTATGACCTCATCAGCCTCCCACACATTTACTTTTGTGTTGTACTCATTTATATTGCATGCCTAATTAGTCTGGGGGCTTGTCAATTACAAAACTAAACTACCAATGGATTTTCTTATGTTCTTAAAGATTTTGGAAAAGAAAAAGAATCAAAAAGAAAGTATTATGAATCAGAAACTTGCTGGAAGTGTTATAACCACAATCCTTCATATTTAGAAATCATTCAGCTATCTTTTCAAGTCTGTCTATGACTTTTCAGGCCAAGTCTCACAGCAAACCCAGATTTATACTGCTGCTGAGGGATTTTTTTATTATTTATAGTTTGTTTTCTTGTGAAAGCCATATATAGAAAAAAAAAGCATATCCATTTTTATTCCTTTTTTTTAGCATGCTTCCATAAGCTCAACAAGAACAAGAAGATGTCACATTTCAGATTAGTTTATACAGATTCACTGCATTTTGGAGGTAAGAATATATCCATATGAATGGGATTTCAAAACCAAATTCAAATACTATGCTATAATTCACTCTGAAGATTCTCTTTCACATGCTACACATTGAATAATAACCTGAAAGGACTCTGTTTCTAAAACTAAACTGTTGTGGAGTTTTTTTTAATTATGATGACTACTTGCAGAAAAGCTGCACCCTCCACACACTATACACTGACTTTCTGATTACCCCTGAACCTCTTTTCTCTGCTAACTTATACTCTTGCTTAAGTTCCTTGTAGGCTGATACGAATTCCTTTCTAAGATTTGTTATTTCTGTTTCACATAAATGTCTACTGGGAACAGAACTTTCATAATTCAGTGAAGATTCATTTTTTAAAGCCACTGACCTCCCAAGTGACAGAAGGGACACTTGTGTCTAAAATTATTAGTTTCTTCATTCTTGAAAATTTATTTTTGCATCTCTGACCTTTTTCAGGTTGCATCATTATGTGCATACAATTGTGTGTTTGCACCACATCCATCTGGAGAGTAGGAAGGAACTGGAACTGGACTCCTTTCATTTTCTATCTCTGTTTTCTGGACCGTCAGCACAGCCCTTCAGAAGTCAGCAAATGTCCTGCATAGGAGACCTCTTTAAGAATCAAAGGAATTTGTTATTATATTCCTGTATTGAACTCTGCTCTCCTTGCAGTCAAAATGACACTAACTATAGCTTGAACTACAAGAGAAATAGATGTCCTCCAAACACAGAGCTTCTGCAAGAGCTCCCTGATCCCATAAGCACACATGCCGAAAGAGGCATTTTGGAAGATGCTGTCAAGTGGTTCCATGACTCTAGAAGATCAATACGTCAGAAGTTACAAAGAACAAACATGTTTGTTCTGCATAGGTCAAACAGTCTGAACACCAAACCTGATAATTAACAGTTATTTCTGTTTGCTTTTTGTTCAGTGATAATGGATGAATTCAAAACCAGCCTACCCAGAAAACAATCTGGTTTGCAATAACTTCAGTAGACATATTTTGCCTTTTCTTGCATGTTTCCAACTTTGATCCTGTTGGATTTTACTAGAATTGGTTAAAGTCCATATTTCAGTTGTATTTCAAGTCCCTCTTGGGAAAGCAACTGTGGAGGGAAGTTTATTGTTTCTAAGTCCTGCTTGTTCTCCAGGAGTCCCTGAAATCAGTGTGTACTTTCAGTAGGCTCAGCAAAGGGTGACTTTTCTCTCATGCTGAGCACTGCATTCAGTATTCAGTGTATTCAGTATATATAATACAGTGTATTCAGTAAACCCACAGCTTACATTGATCTATTGCCGTACTGTTGAGCAGCCTCTGGCCTCGTGCCTCTGTTTCAGGCAAAAATGAGTTCAGGTAAGCAGTGTATATTACACTTGCTGGATTTTTCCAGGTACTCTCAGCTTTCTCACTAGTCTCAGAATATTTTACTACACATCAGTACTACTTGGCCATATTTCTTCATGTTGCTTCTGGGATTATATTGATTCTTGCTGTCCAGTATAATTGGAATTAAATGATTTGAGAATAATTAAAAATACTGCTTTCAAATGTCTAGCGACCTTTTTTCCTACACTGTACTTATTACAAATATCACTTGTTACATTGTTTTGGTCAGTCATTGCACATTTTTTTGCCTTTCATGCAACTTTATGTAATGTACATACTTGTCGTAAGTATCTGCCTGTGTGTTTACTTCTTCATCAAATATTCTATCCATGAGCACAGAAACCAACTTCCTGAAATATTTTCCAAACATTCCCTGTCTTATTTTCTCTTGAAGTACCACTTACAAAAAGTTAGAAAGAACTGGAAGCAATCTATCAGGAAAATATACCAAATGCATTTGGACAAAAAAAAATCCTGTGATTGGAGACATTTGTATCAGACTGTTGGGGCTTTAGTTAGGTATCCAGGCAGAGTACATGCCCTAATAAAGCAGATAAAGCAGTGAGATTTTGAAGTAGTTCATTCAGGTAACAATTTTTATTGGCATCTGCAGTGAGTTATGTGGTATATCTCCTGAACTAATGATGAACAGCACTTTCATGTACATAAACAAGGTGCTTTGGCAAAACAGACTCATGACACATGTTGGGATTTCAGAATACAGCATTAAAGTTTCATCTCTAACCACACTAAACCTTCATTGCAGGATACTTTGCCAAAATACACATTGGTGTTATGTCCTATTTCCTCTGTGTGCAAGCTAAAAGTAAGTAATAGTTCCCAATCACATAGAAGGAAGAATCTTTTGAATAATCAAAGAAGATTTATGAGTAGTTACTATTTCAGAGTTATTTGTAATTGAGGGAGAGCACTAAGAGTCTTTCAAGAAAAGTTGGCTTACTGTAATACACAGGCAAGATAAAGATTCATTCCTGGTTTTAAATATATGTAAGAACAACTGTAGATAAAATAGGAATTGAAACATTTCATGTATTATATTTTAGGGCATTCAAGCTCCTAGCCATTAGGTATAACAAGAAACTTCCCATTTAGCTGTTATATTGTTGCACTGTAAAGAGTTTTCCACCTTTCTCTGAAGCATCTGGTATGGGTTATTGTCAAAATCCTACTTTAAGCATTGCTTTGGCTTGTAATAATTTCTATCCTCCTGAAACTGGGACATTCTAATCATCTTTCAACATTACAGTACTGTGCTACTAAAACTACTTTAATCTATAATAACAACAGAAAAGAATCATAAGCCAGAAAACTGTTTACAAGTTGACACAAATGACCTAATCTTTGCAAAGATCCATAGTGGAAAAAGTGTGAAAAATGTACTTCACAGAAGCATCCTTGGCAGAATAAGTGAGTTCATTGAAAAGGTTTAATGCATTTTAATGGAAGCCTGAACTGAATGACAGAACTCTAAGAAGTGTATCTTGTACCAAAAGAGTGAACAGAAAAGATCTCAGAAAATATAGTACATATCTGGTATGTCACTGAACTCAGTTTAAAGCAGCAAACAGAAACAGAAATATTGCAAGAAAATTCCTAAGCACAGCAAGCTAACCTCTGTAAGATTTTAATGGCTTTATCCCCTTGTATATGACCTGTGGTTTGAATGTATATCAATATTCGTCTAGCAGTTGTATGGGTCCATTAGCCAAAGGCTATTCTTCATAACAAAACCATTATAAATATATGGCCTCAAAGTGCTTTTGGCCAGAGTCCAGCTGATCACATATTTCAGCAAGCCATTTCAATGTAGTGAAAAGAGAAAGAAAAAAGGAAATCTTTTTCTGAGCATGTCATATCTCCAAATCTAATAATATCTAGTGGGACAGATTGGGCAAGTTTCTGTATTGTCCAAAAATTACAAGCTAAACCCAGGAGAGACTGTTTAATGAAATATGAGTGCTACTTGGCTTCAGCACTATAAGAAACCTCTAATGTTAACCTTAATACTGCCATCTCAACAGCATTTAGTTTTCTCTGTGGAAAGAGAAGTGAGATTTGAAATTCCCCACTCAAAGAAGAAATGCCTTGAAACATTGGAAACTAGAAGAAGACAAATACAAATAATTATTTTATAAAGTCTCATCAATGATATTATTTTTTTTATTTAACAGAAATGAGAAAAATTATTGTCACATCACCCTTAAGTAAACTGTGATTACAACAGTGCTTAAAGCAAAGGCAACACAGTTCACCAATACTTTGTCTCTGAGAACCGATCTTATAAAAATAAAGGGGAGAGCTGTTTCAAGCAGCATCTGCTATGGCACAAGCATAATTCAAGTGCTGGAAGGAGTAAAGTTAATGTTGGTAAAGCAAAAGGCCAAGGCCACATTTTCTTGACTATCATTTCCCTGACTATCATTTCCCAGATTTATTGTTGTGCCCTGGTGCAGATTTTTTAAATTTTACTTTTTCTCAAATTCCACAACTATAAAGTAGGAATAATTGGCCTTAGCTGCCTTGTGTATCTATCTATTCATTCTAATTAATTTTCACTGAGTACTCAGGGTACACAGAGATGGGTACTATCAGCAGAAACCTTCTCTGCCTAGCTGATACTGTTTTATCACTCACTATTGATTTTTTTTCATTTCCATAGGAATTACATACAGTCAAACTGTTCAGCAAGTCAACCCAGAAGTTAATCTGCGAGACCCAGAAGTGTGAGCTTCTGCACAAAGTGAGCAGCAGCTGACCACTTCTAGTGGCCTAATGGCAGCAAGGCTGTTGGGTGTGAAAATCCTCTGCTGCTCCAAAAGAGCCTGACAATCAGATCCAGGCCAGGGGAAAATATTTGGGTTTATATATTAGCTAACATATGCTACTCTAGCATAAGCAGAATGTAATTCTAGTTGTTAACTTGGTAAAATAAAATACATTTATATTGTGTTCGCTTGTTTCTTTCTTAGAAATTAAGGTATCATGTGAAATCAAGTAATTCCAGAAATGTTAATGGGATCATGAACAATCAGCTGATCAACAGTTAGGATCACCATCAGGATGGTAGATGTAGTTTGGATTAAGACAGAAAAGTGTTAACAAGATGAAAAGGTTCTTGACAGCAGATAGACAACACATAATATAAAAATAAACAGATGTAAACAAACAAAAACATGAGGAGATTAAAAATCAGGCATCCCTACACTTGGTGCCACAAAAACAAGACTTCTAAAAATTGAGAACTTCTTGGAAAGGTCTTGTTTTGCAGATTTCTTGAAAACTCCCTAAATCCTTTTCTTTTTCCCTATGTTTGTTTTCTTTCCCACCAAGAAAGCTGACAAAAGACCAATACATGTGCAGCCCTCCCCCCCTCGCCCTCTCCCAAAACAAATAGCACAGATGAAAGAAATAACTCAAGGGATTGAAATTTATCTTATATAGTTGAAGCAAAGCACAAATTCCATGACTCAGTTCAACAACAAAAAGCAGGTGTCTGTGAGGGCTTAGCTAACTCCATCCTAGACAAAGACATTTTAGCCAGAGGTCTCAAAGTAATGAGAGATTTCACAAAAGCAATCACTGGAAGGAAACAAATATTTGAGCCTGTAGTAAAAGGGACTTTGCATATATGCGTGACAAGAAATCCAATGAATAAACAAATTACATCTATAGACTGAAAAAGCCCTCAGCTCTGCAAAAGCTGTTCTGAAGCAATTTGCTGTTGCAAAAACATTTAGAGAAAAGGACAGATTCAAGGCTAAGTCACCTTTCCCTGATCCAGTTTTAAAGGTATATTGGCACTGGAAAATAAAGCTCATAAGAGGTTAAGCACCTCCAGAGACCAACCCCATGGCAAAGTCACATAAGGCCTAGCTGGAGAGTCAACGCATTAAGAAATTCCCTAACAGAGGCCCTCTTTCTGGCCCAAGGATTATGGTATTGAGTTTATGCACTGTAGACCTATACTATTCAAAGGTGCCTTCCAGCAAACCAAACACTGAAGCAAATATAAAAATCAGGCGTGCTGGCATAAGGGCTTCAAACTGCCAAGCACCAAATCCCCACCATGTGCTGAGAAAAAATATCAGTGTTTCGGGTAAAAGCCTATTTTGACTGCCTAAACCATTGCATTGGGGTTATCTTAGCGAGGCACTGACATAAAAGGAGCTAGGAAAGGAGTATACATTCATTTCAGTTCACAATTTTGCAGTTTTTAATTTACTTTTAAAGATTCCTCCTCAATAGCATATTTCCTAATTTTTCCACTGTCTGAGCCTGTCAGACATCTCTGAAACAAAGCCAGACCACATCTACTGTCTCAAATTAATGAAAAGGTGAAATAACAAAGTTCTATTTCAAGTAAAATAAATGAGAAAGCTCTATTGCAAGAAAACCAAATACACAAACAAAACCCAAGCAGACCAATGCATTCTTCATAGTTCTGAGAATCACATATTTTGAAGAAAAGGATACAATTTCCAAAAAACATTTCAATCCTACCAAAAAATAAAAACAACAACCAATTCCAAAATATAACACTTTGGGGATTGTGTTCTATGCTCAGTTGTGGTATTAGATACATTGGGAATTTGTATTCACAACTATAAGTTCAGCTACAGTGACTCAGCCGTATTGCACAGAGTGGGTGGGTCTTTACAGCAGCTGAAGATAAGGCTCAGTACAAGAGACATTTATTTTTTCCTTTAGAAACTCATGGAAACATGGTACTTGGATTGAGACACTCATCTCTAAACCAGCTCTTTCTTTTCAAGTCTATAGAAGTTACTTGGGTAGCACATACTTTCTGGTCCTTCATATTTAAGGACCACAATACTTCCATTGTACATCTGCCATTAAACATAACACAGTCTTCCAACCTTTGGATCACCACTAGAAGCCACCACGAAAAATTTATATGACAGTCTAGATTCCCAGAGAAGGCTCAGGCACAATTTTTTCGTAGCCTCTCATTTTAAAATGTTCAGACATGCTTTGTATCAATATAGAAAGCAATACATTTGTGAAGTACTTAAAATTGATAGCCACTATCTGTTGCAAAATTAAGTTGGTGGGAGGTTGTTTTATTCCCAGAAACTTTAAAGAATTTCCAAAAGCTGAAATCTGTCAGATATTTTAAAAGGGCTTATAATAGAATATTATCTTTGGCTTTAGTGTATCATCAGAATAAAGCTAAACTGACAGAATTAAAGCTATTCATACTGGAAAACCCCACAGTGTAGTTATCTACTCCAGGGCTAATATACATAATGAAAGAAGTGTTATGATTATAAGGGAATTAAAGAAAAAAGTTTGAGGAAAAACTCATTAAAAGACCAATCCTCTACGTTGATATGTTATTAGCAAACACGGGTGCTATGCACCTTGCCAGACCACAGCCTAAAAGCATTAGATGCTTCAAATGCTTTTTGTATTCAGATAAGGGTATTCTGCATTTCACTACTGCGTATGAACCATTTGCTTTATGCAGGATTTTGATAATGGGAAGTGTTATGAATTATTTTAAATAATTAGCTTTATTTTTAAGCCTTTAAAACTGCTTTTGTATCATTTGCAAATGGTTTTGTCTTCTTTTTGTAATTTCTCTTCCTACCAAACTACTTTTAATTCATTTATTCTAAAGAACAATGTATTAAGATCTCCTGTTTATATGAACAAATATAGCTATCTTGAGCATCTTGAACTCTTGTGTAGACTCCACATCTTATTCACTGAGTACCAAGAGAAGTGAGATGGGCATCGATGCATGTGCATTAGGTAGTGAGCAGTGCTTGCAGGATCCCTTTCAAATCAGTGGACTGTGAGATGGTCCCCCTGGGCCCATGTTTTGAGACAGCACTGAATATGAGTATAAGAATAAAGTAGTTAGAAGAGCCAACATGTCATTGTGCTCTGCATATTTTATGTGGTTTAATTGTATTATATTGATTTGAGTCCATTATAGCCTGATTTGTTACTCTAATCAATTACATTGTTCTTTGAAACAATGATGGCTCAAGATTGAAATATTATATTAGATCTTAAATCTGACTGGCATGCTTCAAATTTTATATTTACCATTGACTATGGAAAAAGTAATCTTTGAAATGTTTTCACTCTTTGAATAAAATCTCTACATAAGAACCTAGAAGCTTAAAAATGGTCCTCAAACACTGGTTAGTGTGGAAGGAGAACAGCAGAGAGAACAGCCATTTTTCAGTCTGAGACTTGCAAACAGGACATGCAAGCAAAAGGAGAGGAATAATTCCTCATTTAAATCTGAAGAGCAGAAAAGTTTTAGTTTTTAAACCCCAAATAAAGCTTTATTATAATAATTGATCTCTAATGCTAATACCTTTTTTAATACATCTTCAGCTGGAGCTTTGGAAGAGTTAATTAGTGAAAGAAAAACAACTTTCCAAAAAACATATTTGTATTAAATATGTCATTTATCATTGATTGTATGCTTTATGTGGCAATTCATATGAAATCTGAAGCTAGAAGAATTTGCATGAGACAGCATAAGAAGAATAATTTTTATGACTGGGCTTGATTTTTATAATAAAAATAACCAAAAGTGAACATTTACGAAGTAGATGCCAAGATAAGTCTGAGAAATTATTATTTTATTTAAAACCTGCTAGTCTCCTTACATTTCACACATTCTTTGCTTTTTTCTGGAAGTAAGCGAGGTTTTTTTAGGTGAACTAAAAGCAAAATGGGGTATTACTGGAATGGAAACCTGTAAACAGAAGCTCAGAATAGATTAAACAAAGGAATTTTGTGACACCATAGAACACTGAAATGATAAAGGTGAGTCATCAACATAAGATGAATACCTTAGCTTTTAAACACTATGGGACTCCTCTTTGATGAGCAGCAGCATAGTCAGTCCAGATAGACGCATATTGAGAGGCAAAGTGCTGCACTGCAGTAATTCGCTCCATCAGGAATTCCCTTTGTAGCACTGAGGTGATATTCTTGCAAGATTTAGCTCCTGGGATGCAGCAAGTCTGGTGATGGGACCCTGCAGAAGTAGGTGTTCAGTGGCAGAAATGGAAACTGTTACTGTTTAAGAAAAGTGTCTTTACAGGTCAGACAAATTACTGAATGCCACCCCCAGGCATGAAGAATTTTTAACTTTATGCAAACTTATTCGCAAAAGTGAATTTAGTGTAAAATACTCGTATACTTCCCTTAAAAATACCATAAAAAGCTATAACTAACAGAAATGGAAATTTTGTAATTGTGTTAAAGCCTGTTTGTATTTTGGTGGTTAGTTTGAAAAAATATATATATAATCTACTTCATTAATTACTTATTTTGGATTACTTGCTCCAAGTGCCTCTGTTTTGAACTGAAGCAGGACAGAAGCCGAGGAAATCGACGTTCTGTGTTACGCAGACAAGAGCTGATGTCCATAGTCCCTCTCAGCCCTCTCCCCAGCTAGATTCACAGACAACCCAGGGTTGGGTAGGTTGTGCCATTGTTGGAATTACCACTGGGACTGACATTACAGAATTGGTCATTCATCATGTTTGACACCGGCGCTATTTCAGAAAGTACTGCTTTGGCACATTCAGGAATAATTATATCAAAGTTGGTGCTAGCATTGCTTCAGAGGGAAGTCATGCAGACAATAGTAATGCATCAGATTTTTTTCTCAATTGTAATGCTACCTATGTCTTATATATGTCTCTTGCTATTCATCTGTAACCTTCCAGTGCAGTGCACCAGGGCTGTTTGTTTGCTTTCAGAGAGAGCCTGCAGATATCAGTCAAATAGCAAAGAGAAGTAGAGAGCAATACAGATGAACACAAGAAGAAAAAAACAAACAAACAAACAAAAGCATTTGGGAAAATTAGGATTCTTATACAAAATAATATATGTTAAATACATTCAAAGAATTCATAAGAAAAGTCAGTGTCACTTGCATAAATCTAAAACTTAAAGAACAATGTGCAAGCTTCCATTATGCGTTCAAAACAACATATTACGTTTCATTTATACAGGCATATTCACAGTCATAGGAAAAGACACTACAAAATTATCTGATTTACACAGAGTAGAATATACACAAACCAAATTATAAATATAAACCAGAATATTTTAAATGCAATCAAAAGGCCTATCTGTATACCTTTCCTGCTAATAGCAAAACTGTGTTTCCAGTAGGCATGAGATTGGCTCATAATGGCCTAATTCCACCAATGTTACTTACATTGTAATAACCTGACATCAGCCTTATAAATAATTCTATGGGTGTCAGGAAAGACGCAGCTGTTAAAATGGTAAGCCAGGGCTGATCATTAGATTAGCCTCCTGAAAAAAAAAGAGAGTTCTCACAAATGACTTCTGATGTTAAACCTTTAGGATCACAGAGATATCTTTCCCAAGCTTTTCTCCACCAAAACTTAAAATTAGAATTTTTTTCTTTTTCCTTTCTTATTTTCTCTTCCCTTTTGAAAAACTCAGTTTTCATGAGTAACCATAGCTCATAAAGGAGATTTAAGGGGAATAGCAACTGAGATAAGATTTACAATAAACAGCCAACAATCAGCAACATGGAGTTTGCAAGACATCTCTTCATTTATCAAGTATGATCTTAAGGAGACACACAAATAGCAATATTATATCTTTGCATATTAGTGCAAAGTGAACTTCATACTGAAGAAACCATATCTGTCTAGTCATATTATGTCCTATTCACAAAGATTATTTACTTGACAACCAGACACCAGCAGAAGCAAGACAATTTCAGGCTTTGCATGTATGCAGTACCTCACGTTTAACAAGTCAGTGTGCATCACAAACAGAACACCTTAATACACAATTAATTATATTTACTACCACATGCTTCAGGTGATATAAAAATATAAATCTGTTTATTAGGAAATGCAGTAGGACTTTGACCAACTGGAAATTAATACTGAAATTAAAGGATCAAGTAGCTCTCTAAACATTTAAGGACCAGTTTTCCTCATGTCACGTAACAGCAGCACTAAAAATGCTGGTTCTTATTTCTATTTTTACCTTCTTTATAATGATGATGATGAAAATAGAACATAAAAGTAGTTCCAGAAACAAACCCTAAGAAATATCATTATGTTTTCTATTTTTATGGCTGTATTAAACATTTCACCACTACTGCCCTTGATTTCTTACAAGCAAAGCATTCCTATGAGTTAATCTGCACACAAAAACCTAATGACTGTACTTGCTTTCACTGCACTGGCAGGAATGTTTTAAGCTTTTGTAAAGGATTTTTTTTCCCTCCAGAGTTATGGCTGAACAGACCACATTGCAACATAAAGTTATGTTTTAACATTTTAACCACAACCAAAAAACTCCTTTTCGGAGTGGCAGCTACACAAAACTTCACTGGAAAACACAGAGCAGAAGCTGATAATGAGAAAAATAGGCACTAGCAGTTCCGAAAGAGGAGTCTCAAAGGTACTGGTATTAATAACAGTGGCTGGTAGAACCCAGAGTGTGAGGAAAGGTAATGCCTGAGGATGAGAAAGGGGGAGGTGATGCAGGAGTGCAGACAAGAGCTGACCATCCTCCAATACGCATTCTCCTCCAGAACCCTATAGACAAAAGGATAATAATCTTGTTTTAATATGAAAAAGTTGCGAAAAAGTTGCAAAAAATTTCCATATAGCACCCATCTCTTCCTGACACTTTTAAGGCCCTATGTTGCTTTGAGAATATGAAAAGGCTTTATTTTTTTATTATTTTTATTTTTATCTTTTACCATTTCAGTGCAAATTTAAGGTTTAATTACCCTCAGACAAAGGAGAATGAAATTCAAAGCTGTTATGTTTTGAGGCTTACAGTATACTCCTAGGTATCAACTGTGGGAACGTATGTGGCCATCCTAAAGCACATTACACAGTAACAGTTCAGCATAGCAGTGATAATACTTGGCAGGGATTAGATTTCCAGCTAAAATTACACATTCCAGAGCATGTAAAAACCTTATAAAGCTAAATCAAATAAACCTTATTCAGGTATTATGTAAAAAACCCTCCCTAATACTGAAAACCCTCATAATGTATTAAAAAATCTACTAGGTAAAATTTTCCTCTAAAACGAGGGTGATAGTATTTATAATATTTTTGTCTGTCCTTACCTAGAAAGATAACCCACAGCAAGCTCCAGATTTTAATTTTTGAAAAAACGCCTGTATCTTGAATAGATAGTCTGAGGAAAAAGTTGATTAATACTTTAGGGAGCCAAGGAGTCCCTTTTATGTAAATTCTCTTACTTCCCAATAGCTATTAAGAAAGACAAGGGAAAGATTTTTGGAACATAAAGGATACAAAACACCATCACCTACACTACAAGTTTCCTTGAAACAAAAATGAAAGCTTTATGTTGAATATTAATGCAAGAGCTTCATTTGGATGAAATGCTAATAATTTGATTACGCATTGCTGTACACAAGAAGTTTTGCTGCTCACACATTTGCCCAGACTGACACGAAAGCACCAGGAAAAATTGCATCTGTAACCTGTAATTACCCTCTTTTACCCATGATATTACATTCACAGAATTAGAATATAATTTAAGATCTCTTGCCCTTACACTAACTGAATTGACACAGCTCTATTAAAATGTATACAATCTAATAACAGCATTTAAATGGATGTGAAATATATTTGCTTGCTTTTCTTAAAAGACAAGAAGGGGGAAAAAGATATTTTTTGATTGGCTAAGCATCTATTCTCAACATATAATAAGGTTGTTATCAACTAGAAAAGCCTATTAAGCTATAAAATGAATACTGAAAGCTTTCTAATTAAACACTTCCCACTCACATGATACTGAAAAAATAGAGTGAGAGATGGTGATACTGATACTGTGTTAGTCATTGTACCACTCATATCATGATGTTGTAATCTGCTTCTGGGATATTGTACATGAATAGCCCAGGTGCTCAAGCTGTGCTACAATTTGTAATTGGAAATATCTTTGGATAATAGGTGTCTCATGAGTTGTTTTCTCTTCCTGTCATATTTTTTATTGTTATGTGACTTATAACTGAGTTTTTTATTATCTGTCATCGAATTGCTTTTGCAAACTTTAAGTCTGATCCTGCCAAGCTGCTCTGAGCAGATTTGTCCTCGGCTGGAGTGGAGTATCTCCATGAAAACAGTACAGTACCAATCCTGTTCCTCTGAAGCAGTCAGCAGGATTAGGGCTACTAGCTTTTCATTTCTTTTGAGGGGATATCGTTTTCATTATATCCACAAAGGTATCCACAACAAGGTGTTGTTGGTTGTTCATGTTGGTATTAAATTATTCTAATAGCCACAAAGCTAAACCAACAGCAGCATTCCTCTTCTTCAGACGGCTATCTCATATCACTTCTCACCAAAATTTTATGTAGCAGACAATGCAATGAGTTACCAAGTTTTAATTACATTGAAAGAGTAATACTGTATTCCAAAATATTATTAAGAAGGAGCATAACTTTTGCCACTACTGATTTTACATATCTGGTTTGTTTAAAATGTAGTGCTGACTTTTGTCACTATGAGACTTCCAAGAAAAGAGAGTGATTTGGTGGCCAGCCTGACTTGAAAGAAGCTTGAGAAATGCAGAAATTAAATTTGGTTTGAGTGGAAAGTTAAAAATCATACCATCTCAGCTACAGGAAAACTGTTGGTATGTTGTAGATTCAAAACAGTCATGGTGAAACTCTTAATATTTCAATTTACATAATTTATTTCCCTCATATTTTTAATTAGGTATTTTCACAGATCTGCCACCTACTGTTCATGTGCTTTACCAAGAGACAGCAAAAATCACAGCAAATAATCTTCATCAAAACACAAATATTACAATTATCCTTTATGTTCTTAGGTGTAAACTCTTTCTAATATAAAATCTTCTATGTAGTCTAGTCAAAAGCTTTTAAATTATGTGATAAGAGGGTACTACAGGTATACCCGTAACAGCATAGGTGTGAGAGCACTTGATACAGTAGTTTCACAGAGGTGAAGCAGATTAAAAAAAAATTAAAAAAATATATAGTCAATCTATTAAATATATTAAATCCACTTCATTTTAAAAGGCTTATTGCTTTGTCAGAGAGCATCTCTACCACAGGAGCACATGGCAGCCTGTGACCAGGGGACCAACCCTCCTTCAGCACAGTGGCCTTGTGAGGAGAAGATGACTTAGAGAAGTTTCCTTTTGTTGAAGTTTTTTCTAAATCCATTCCTGGGATGATTGTTCTTCAGTTTTATGAATGTGACTGTGCTCTGTGGCTGTGTATTCTCTTGGCTTTCCCCCATGGCCAGTGATTGTTCTTCAAGAACACACAGCAGGGCTGAACAATAGTAGGGGCTCCTTTCCGGACACAGAAGAAGAGGAAGTGGAATTGGCTGTGGTAATTCTGAATTATGGTGATCACTGACATTTTTTATTATTTTAGGCAGTAGTTTGGTTTTGACCCAGAAGGAACAGTGTCTCTCTGGCAGTGCTGCCCTGCAGAGATGGCTGTTTGTGCTACCAGCTTTCCTTGGCTGATTAACTACAGGGTGATATGTAAAAACGCAATCCAAGTTTTAATTGCACTCTCCTTTGGAGGAGATGATTGTGGACTGTTGAATCCAAGCCTCATGGCTTCCTCACCCAGTTTTGTTGGCCTGGCTCCTTTGCTTCACTCCCGTCTGGTTACACACAGAGTCACATCTAATATTGCCTTATGCTGTACAGTGGCAGAGGCTGCCCAAAAAATTATTCTCACTAGCCAAACAATTTCTGTGAGGTGATGTAGCTAATTCTTTTTCTAAATTCTACCATCATCACACCAAGGTCACTCTCTCCATTCCTGTGAATCACTGTACATGATGGGAATCAAAGTATGTTGTGGTGGTCCAAAATTTTAGATTTAAATTGCAAATGTGCAAGGAAAGCACCAACTCAGTTCTTTAATTGTTGGTAAAATATAAAAACCTAAAATGTTTCCCTTAGATGCAAATTCTGCAATGCTTGAGAGTGCAAGTTCTTTCTCCTCTGGGAGTTTGGGAACTTAGTTAACTATTCAACTATGTAGTCATTTATTCTAATTAATGGGAATACATTTGCATGTGCTATCTATAAGGTTTTGCAAGCCCAGAAACAGCCCACAGTGGCTTTACACGGTGCACACAGATGTGTCAGTGAAGCACAGTACACACTGCTCAATGCACAACATCGTTAGGTACTTAGTACTGGAGGCCCTAGACCTCCTTACACTGATTGCAGATCAGTTCCATGTGTTAGGTACTATAATGGCAGGCATTATTGAGATGCATTGCGCTTCTGTTATTTGGAGAACTTAAAGGTGTCAAACACATAAGCAGCCTTCTACTACCTGATGGGGCCTACAAGAAAGCTGGGGAGGGACTTTTTACAAAGGCAGAAGAGATAGGACAAGGAGGGAATGGCTTCAAACTGAAAGAGGGGAGATTTAGATTAAATGTTAGGAAGAAGTTCTTCCCTGTAAGGCTCTGGCACAGGTTGCCCAAAAAAACTGTGGCTGCCCCATTGTCCTGAGTTCAGCTATAGCAGTCATTTTTCTCCTTAGTAGCTGATGCAGTGCTGCTCACCATATTCATACAAGGCCCCACGACACACATCCCTGGCAGTGTTCAAGGCCAGGATGGACAGGGCTTTAAGCAACCTGGTTTAGTGGGTTTTGGTAGGTGGGTTAGAGCTAGATGATCTTTAAGGTCCCTTCCAACCCAAACCATTTTATGTTTCTATGAGTCTATGATTAACGAATAGAAGTTGCAGTCTTGGAAGGTGAAGAAGAGGATTTGTACAATGGAGAAGGCTGAAATACCCTGTGCAGGCAGCATATAAGAACAGCTCTACGAACAGTTACACCACCTGTTCATCCTTAAAAGTCATGAATGAGAACAAGATGGTAGGAGAGGTGGTATGAATTTGATATTAAAATTACATATACTGTTATAATATAATAGGTTTTCCTATACACTTGCTATGTACTTCCCAAGCACTATGTTCTCAGTGCGTGTTCCCCAACATCTCTGAACTCACTGTGTAACTGTAGTGGAAAGATTTTGTTCTGACGGAGATACATACCAGAATCTTGACCTAATTCTTTACATTTTTAAAAAGAAGAAAATTCAAGCCTGTAGAGAAGCCTTCTTGAATGTGAATAAATTAATAATTAATTAATAATTAAGTTTAACTATTTAGCATCAGATTCACCCACCCACATAAAACTCTCCAACTGTTGAAGTTGTTAAAGGGACACTGTCAATTTTAAAATCGCACGTCTGCTCAAAAATCTTTTACCTTCTGTTGTTAGGAGTAAGCCCTAAGGTTCTATACTTGAAAGGCATTCACGAGAAAATATCTCCTTTGACAGTATTTTGGGTATCATCCATTTTACTGTTTTTCTTCCTAACTCACCTTGGCCAGATCCTGCAATGAGATGCACTGATGTCTCCAAGTGGGACTCAGGATGCAGTGTAACTGCTCTAGCTTTAAATAGTTTTTTTTTCCCTAAGTGAATACCTGTCAAGTTGATAATCTGCTATTAGTTCAAATACAGGATAAACTATGGCACAAACTTTCAGTAGTGTCAGATGAAAAAATCTGCAAGAGGTAGAGTTAAATTCATTATTGCATCCCTTGCCTGACATTGCATCCTCTCTGAGTCCCTGTGGGTTAAAGCCCGCCCTTCATCACGTACTCCATATTGCCTGATACCTAACAAGAATAAATTATTCTGAGGATTGACCGGAGAGGAGATTTCAATGGTTTCAGAGATGCAGAAAAAATCAAGAGAAAAGTAAGAGTGAATGAAGAAGTAAGATTTAAGGACAGGTGAAATAAAGCAAATGGAGACTAATACTGTGAAGGAGGGAAAAGTTTTGTGAAAAAAGGCATGAGAAACTTATTATTATTATGAAAAGCTAATTATTATTAAAGACAGTATTATATTTCATATGCAGAAGAAGGCTTAGTTAGATGTGGCATGAAGTAGCAATGTTTTTTATGGCATTTCCAAGCTTGTAAGTGTTTGATTTTGCTAACTTAACATTACTCCTATTTGTTTTAATGTAATATAGAGTTATAAATTTTATTATAGATTTTGTGAATGAAATGTATAATTCTGACTGACTCAGCTCTTAATTAAATTTCCTTTTCATAGTTCAGGTTGGACGAGTTAAAATAGGCTGTACAATACGAGTGAACTTCCTATCCTTTAACTACAAAGGAATGGGAGATTTTTGGTAAATATAGCTTTCATACAGCTTTATCTCTTGCAGAATAACTGTAAGCAAGTAGTGAGAAGCAACACGGAGAGTCTGGCAGGTGGTCGAGGAGCACCCCAAACCACCAATGCCTTAGGCTTCCCAGGCAGCACAAAGACAAGCAGCCACTAGAGAAGCCAAAAGAAATTCCCAGGATGAACTCACTCAATGGCTCAACTCCATATTTTTGCATATTGATATGTGCTAAAGGGCAGAGAAAGTTTTGTTGCTGCCTCGAGAAGTAGAACTGGCTACCAACACATTTTAGATGTGTAAATTACCTACATGAACCCCTGTTGTCCTCTTGATCCTCTGCAAGTTTCCAAATAAGCAAACCAATGTGTCTTAGCAGTTGCATTTTTGGAATGAAGTCTAAGTGGGTGCACATTATTGTGCTCTTAATCTGTAAGAAAAGGTAGGATGTGTATTCAGAAAAAGAGAATGTTCTGTCTTTCTATAGTTCTATATTTTTAAGTAAGTGTTGTAAATTACAATAATGAAGACTAACATTCTCTTCCACTTCCTAATTTTAACTAAGGAAGATATGAGTAAACTAATATTGACTCTGATAAATGGATATAATGACTACTTAGAGAGATAAGAGAGAGAAACAGACATAAACACATGTATTTACTAAGGCCCCATTCATAATCAATTCATTCTTTAGTAAATTCTTTGGTAAAACTGCCTGAATGAATGCAAGCATTTAATGAGACTTCTCTTCTGAGCAGAATTACTTTCTCTGTAAATACCTGCAGAAGAGAGATGTCAGCCATCTGATATTTCTTCAGGACCATAGGAAGGGACACTCATTCTGAATTCACTATCCCAGTGTATAAGGTAGTAGAATTTTCATCAATATAATGACATTTTTCTAAACAACCTGATTTTAAAGGGGAATTATGCATACTTGAAATGGAGGGAAAAGGAATGCTGGGTGCCTTTGTGACACTCTTTTGCTCGTATTTCAGCATAAGCAAGTATATTAACAAATTTTCTGAGTAAAAGAAAGAAGTTTTGTATTAGATGACATTAATTCTTCCAAAAGGTATAACTGTTTTACTTAATGCCTGATCTAAAGCCCTCTGAAATTTTACTCACTTCATTGTACTCCCATCTTCTCTGTGGAAGACATACTTGGTCAAACAGTTAGCAATTAATTAAGTAAATTAAATACTTTGGCCCCAACTTCTTTCCAGTAAGACTAGAGTAATAATAATGATATCAGTGCGTGACATATATGCAATGAAGTCAGCATTTGACATAATGCTTCCAAAGAAAATTCTAGTGAAGTATGCACCATTAGTGATATAAAGCTAAGAGAATAGGCTTAAAATCGCATTCTCTTAGCAGATCTGATCCTGATGATGACCGGGAATCTGTCAGATATATACTTAACTCAAAAACATATCTGCCTCAGAATTGCTGAAAGGCAATAAAGAAAAATGCTTAATATAATTTTTTTCATAGTATATTTTCTTAGGGACTTCAATGAGAATGAGGCAAGTTTATGGGGATGGAGAAATAAGGGAGTTATTAACAGTTAAATACACTATAGTTGTAGTGAAAAGGGAAAACAGAATCAAACAGAAAAAAAATCTGTAGAAGTCTCCAAGCGCAACTGGAGTGACAGACATTCCAGATGAAAAGAGAGAAAGAGATGGAGAGAAGGATTTTCTGCTCTATAATATAAATGAGAACTGTTTTAAATGGTCTAGAGAGATTTGGAAAGAATTGTGTTGTTTTTGTTGCTGTTTTCATTCAAAGTAAGATTTGTGTATTTTGAAATTAAAATAGATTAAGTTAATTTGAACATTTTTCCCAGTTGTAGCTTTATGGTTTTAGCTGCTTTATTAGTGAAAAAACTGAACCTGCTCTGGAAGTTTGCTTAAGACGTGTTAGTGTATATAGTAATTTACAGCTACTCAAAACTATGCATTGAGTTACTAATTGATTGTTAATGTTGATGCACTTGATTGGATGTCAAGTTATGTGTAAAATCTATTGAAAATAATTTTGTCTCTTTCCTCTCTTCAACTACAGTCATTAAATTGAGATAGATATGCAGGGTAGTTATAGCTATCTCCTCAGGCCTGAGTTTTATGCAACCTCTCCCCAGCTAAGATCTTTTCAAACTATACAATCAAGATACCCTAAAACATACTAGTAAAAATAAGCAAAATACAATATCATTGTGCTCTCTTTTCCTGTAGTACTTTGCACAAAGACATGAGAAATGTTGTTAGCACCTAGTGCCAGAGGAACTGTTCTGATATTTCATATTACACTCAGTTTTTACTAAACGCATAAAAAAATTCAACAAAACTATGAATTGTAGCATGACCATTTCATATTAATTTGTCTTCTGTTTTTCTTCTTGGATTTTAAGTGAAAATAGAGCACATGTGCTGAGCATTTAATTAGAAAACCCACTGTGCCAGCAGGGATGAATGAAGGATGTCTAAGGTCTCTGTGATAAGAGTTTCTGTAGTAAAAAACCCAGCAAACAGTACAGCTCTCAATTTTCTAAACTTCCATTGACCTGTCTTTGAGCTGCTCCATTACCCATATGAGCAGGTTTAACCTACTGTGCTTTGAAATCAGCTGGAACATTAACTGTGGTACTTCTTCTTCCTCTGTGAGCTGCTCAAATTCCCCACGGTCTTTTAACCTGGAAGTTACAGGTGCTGAATTACCTATGAAAGATGAAGGACTGATGGGTCTTAACTCTGTCATCCTCTCGGGAGGCAGAGAGTACAGCACCCCGGGGAAAAAAGCAAACCTGAGAAGCAACCGCATGACAGATGTCACTGTGTGTTACCAGCAGCACTAGTTGCAATAGGATGTTGTATTATTTTTTTCCTGGGGTTTTGTGAGCTTTAGGACATGCTTAAAATGATCAGTTGAGAAAAAAATGTTTCTAACCCCAAAGGAAATTGCAACTATTGTGCATATATATGTGTGTGTATACATATGTATATATATGTATACATACATGTATTGACTCAGCAGTCAGAAAGCTAGCTCAGGATCAAAGCAGGCAAATGTTTACTTGTTCTGTAACTGGTAGGGGAAAAAAGTTTCTTTTCAAACATTTTAGAACAATATTTGTTTATGTTATATTGTGCATTGAAATAGCAGTACTGCCCATCTAATAAAAGGAGTAGTTTTAAAAATGCTGCATTTCATACTTCCTGACATGCATGTCCAAAGCAGGGCAACGAAGGGTGAAGGGTCTGGAGCACAAGTTCTGTGAGGAGCAGCTGAGGGTACTGGGGTTGTTCAGCCTGGAGAAAAGGAGGCTGAGGGGAGACCTTATAGCTCTCTACAACTATCTGAAAGGAGGTTGTAGTGAGGTGGAGTTGAGACCTAACTCTTCTCCCAGATAACAAGCGATAGGACAAGAGGAAACAGCGTTTTATATTAGAAAAAAATTCTTCACCAAAAGGGTTGTCAAGCATTGAAACAGGCTGCCCCCAAAAGTGGTGGAATCACCATCTCTGGAGGATTTAAAAGACGTGTAGAGATGGTGCTTACGGACACAGTTTTGTGGTGGACTTGGCAGTGCTGGGTTTGTGGTTGGACTCTATGATCTTAAAGGTCTTTTCCAACCTAAGCTATTCTATGATTTTATTCCATGACAGGTGGGCAAGATTGGAGAGGAGATGGGAGGGACACGAAGTTGATGCAGAAGCATCTACAGTACTGTTTGCATTCAGGACCTGAAAAATACTTCTGTGTTTGTATGCTCATGGAACTGGGTACTCTTTAATCTAGAATGCAAAGGTAAAAGAAAAATCTGACAGTGTTTATAATACCTTTTTTCCTTTCCTCTCCAAATATAAGCTAGACAGAAGGGAATGACTCAGATGAAAAGCAAGTTATGGGGGACAAGGACAGATTTTATCAAAGTGCATTAAAAAGTGCCTTATTTTGGAGGAAATATGGGATTATCTAACCAATATTTTTGTTTTAAAGATTAGCTGAAAAAAAAAACTTTTAAAAAGCATTACTATTAATTACCACACAATGACAAAATTTTTCTTAGTCACATGAAGATATTAATTCTTTCAGGAACTTTTCTTAATGCCTCTCCTGTGATAGCATCAGGATTGAAGCACATATTCTCTGTTATCACAGTAACTTTACACTTTTTAAATGCCACATATGCCATGCAGATCACTCCTCAGCAGTGCAACGCGACAGAAACTCCACTGAAGAGATATTGCAACACCAACCTGCTTCCTGGGAGATCTCCCCAAGGAAAAGCCGAACTACCCTGTGGATTTCAATTCAAGACTTTCCATGAGTTTAAAATGTGTTCTATTTAAAGGATAAAGTAATACACAATTGTATCATAAAACAGAGAAATGCCATGGAAGTAGGAGCCATGTTTGAAATGAATTATTTTAAAACAAACTGCAATATTTTATATGGGTATTTTGAATGAGCCACTTTATCAGTAATTGTTGAAGTATTTTGCTGTCTAAACATCCTGTTCTGCTCTGTCATCATATTAATTTTTCAGGTTCCAGTGCCAAAGACATGCAAATAGCAAAATAGTGGAACGTCCAAATTAGCTTGTATGATAATGTGTAGAGCAGAGTAAATAATTTGATACGAACAATGTATCTGGAAAACCTATCTTTATTTTTTTCTATTAAAAGTACATTTGAAAAGAATTCAGAATTTACATGAATTAATTCATATTCTGGTTTTGTAGGGAGAATTTTTAGCTTTCATTTTTACCTTGAGTGTCTCTTTGTTAGGTTTTAATAATCTGTGTCTGAAAAGAAAGCTGTGTTCGTGCTCAGTGCTGCTGCATGGGAACTGGAAGAACAGGATTACATCTGTGAGAGACTGGGCTTTAATTTCTCTGTGTCTCTACTATCTACCTGAAAGATGATGGGAATATCACAGTCTTTTTCAGAAACACAGTGTAAACCTATTCCCTTGCAAAACATGAGAAATACTTTGAAAGTGGCTACCTATGCATCATACTCTTGGGTTCCACCTAGTGGCATCAATGAATTTAATTACAGAGCAGTCCAGAGTTTGGTTACCATGATTATGAGATTAAGTTTATCTCTTTAATAACTGATGTTTTCAGTGTATATAGAAAGTAACCAAAAATGACTGCAGTCACCTTCTGAAAAGAAATAGGACAGATATTCACAGCCATTATATAGCAATATTTATTCCAATGTAATCACAATAACCCGAGTCTATCACTTGTTAATCTTTTTCCTTAAATTGCAACTGTTTTACTAGTAGCTGAATAACTTTAAGATAGTTCATATCAGTTTGCTAATGGGGGATATTATTCCCATGGAGAATAGTTTCTAACTAAACAGGAGAAAACCAATCTCTTTCTGGAGTTTGATGGTACACCCACCAGCAATGTAAACAATTTGCAGATAATGCAAAATGCCTTTATTTTATAGATTCTTTCCCCAGCATCCTGAATAAAATGCATATCACTAACCTATTAAGTACAAATCACTTAAAGATGTAAATTTTTTATGACTTGCTAAATGTTAATGTATGACTTGTAAAATGTTAAAGTAGTAAATAGCTTCTTTGAGCTCATACACACTAAATTTCATTTTGTAGCCCTAAGCATTTAAGATAACAGTCACAGGGTATTAGTCAGAGAGGTTTCCATAATCCTCATTGACTTTAATTTATTATTGTAAAAAAAAAAAAAAAAAAAGAAAAGATAATTAAGAGTTAATGTCAGTAGAATACAAAAAGTAGGGCGTTGTCAAAGGGTAATGGTCTTCCACTAATAGGAGACTGTTGAGACATTCACTAAGAATAAATGTTATGAAATATGAAACACATAATACAATACCACAATGTGTAATTATAGCTATTTTATGTCAGCTGTTCTAAATGACTCTAGAAGATGTTATCAAAATCTGATTAATGTTCACAGATTTGATACTTCTTGATTTATTGATGTAACAATCAGCTGAGAAGGACTTCTCACAAAACCAATTTATAGAAACTCATATACACCCTGCTTTCCATCTGCTGGAATATTTCCTGTATTTAGAATAATATACATATAGAAATGGAAGCTACCAAGTGGAATTTGCTCTAGCTGAAAATATCAGAGTCTGGTACGGTTATTTGTTAAGAAGGGAGCAAGTCAGTTTTCGGAAAATATTGATTAATTGTCTCCAGATACATAGTAAAGAGCTAAATTCAGAGGTGTGAAATCAATGTGACTGTACCTATGAAAAGCAGCCATTAATTTGACCCAAAATGATATACTATGAATATGTGGAGATAGCAAAGATATCCAGGGCCTTGGAACAAATGCTGCAGTAAATCATGAAGATCTTAGCATTAAAAAAAAAAAAAATAAAATAAAAAAGGTTGTTCTTTATCCCTTCTTTTCTTAGGTATTTCAAATTTATCTAGGTATTTAGTACCAAATTTTGATTCTTCCATTCATGGAATATTTTAATATTCAGGGACTGTTTAGGAATCAGCTCTAGCTATCAGTACTACAGGGTCTCTCTTAGCTCCTAAGCAAGTAGCTATGCTAAATACTTTCATCTTCTAGACTAAAGATAATTCTGTTTCAATTTTTAATAACATTTTGAGATATAATCCAAACAATTAATTTAAATAAAAATCAATAGGCTTAGCTGCTTGTTTTGAATCATTTAAAGCAACACCTTTTCATTGGCTCTTTGTCAGGGACCAAATTCTGACCTGATTTATGGTCTGATTTACAGTGCAGCCCATTGACTTTAGAGGATTTGTATTGTGTAAATTAGCACAGATTTGACCCCAGGGATCTTTGATGGGTGGCATAAATTAAGAACAGGGAAAAACTGCTCTCTTTTAAAACCCCATAAAGGCTACTACAGAATTGAGAACAAGATACAGACCGAAGTCTCTTATTTAAAACATATTAAAAGGTTTCATGAAGCCCTTTTATCCTCCCTGCCACAATTTGCCCTTATTCTCTAGTTCCACAGTGTCTTATTTCACACCCACCACACTGGCATGCAAAGAATAATATGAGTCAGATTTTGTCCCTCAGAGAAGCATATTTTGCATACTGTGTTGACTTCTAACTTGAAAGATAGCACCTGGCATCAGCTTAAGTAAAGGTGACTGTGGCTGAAACAATCTTTTTAATAGGCTGTGAAAGAAGCTCCCTTCTGTCAAGAGCACCTACTCTCTCCTTTACCGTGCAATATATAGGGAAACAGATATTTGTGGCTGGTGCCTAATGTTCTCTCTCTGGATGATCAGTCACTTCCCCTTGGTCACCGGGATAGTCATATCTATTTATGCTGACAATACTGCTGTTTATGATTACAGGGGAATTTTGGCAGAAGTAGGAAAGACACTAAAGAAGGTGACATGTACTTTTGAACTGCACAGCACATAAGCAGAATGAAAACTGTGGAGAGCTGACTTGAATTATCTAGGTTTTTCTTAACAAGCATCAGTGCTGTTTCCTTGTAAGACTTGACTCTCCCTTACAAAGATCACCAACTGTCAAAGCAATGCTCAGCTGTAGTCTACTCACTATTTTCATGGGAAAGACTGCATAAAAGAACCACTCTGTAGCTGTGATACATGGTAATCTCACATGACCTGACTCACAGTCTTGTGCTAAATTATGTGCCCTGTGACAATGAGTTCTTCTAGGAAATTTGACATAAAGCTGCAGGTTGCACGTTAGCTTTTTGTAAGATAAGAAATATCTCTCATTTTTTCTTTCTGAGCATGGACGCAGTGACTGCAATGTATGTCATAAGATACCATCAATGGAATTAATGGCATGCAGAAAATATTTTGGCCAATATAATCTATGATTCTTATAAACAAGAACTAGGGGACCAGAAATGAAATCTGAAATTAAAATTCAATTTATTCTCATGACTGTAGAGAACTAGATTTCTGAGGTGTGAACAAGCACAATAAATAGTCCTGATGGACTGCACTTTTTAATGTATTGTGAACAGATTTAATCACTATGAGGTGAGGATTTTTGTGCATTTGGTGAATCAAGAGAGTGACGAATTCTGTTAGGTTTGCGAAAGAGAACTTTTTTGCAATGTTGAGAGAACACAGGGTTTATTACTCACACGGTTTGGATCTGGGGTGGAAATTTGTCATCTATTAATTCCTGAATGTCACCTGATCTGCCTCTTGGAAGGAATGCATCACTTCCTGAGCAATATCTTCTTGAGCACAGTAACCCCTTCAAAAGCCATTATAAGTACTCCATTCAAATAAGAACTTTCTAATGATTTCCATGTTTATGAACATTTGACATACTCATATTATTCTTCAGAGGAAAGAGAAAGCATGGTCTAACACTGATCCCCTTAATCGGTTTATATTTGCCAAGGTAAGTAATGTTAATACCAGAAAGATATTTCAGTTTTGTTTCATTCTATCCTTACTTTGAAACCAGGGTAGTTGTGCTTAATGGAAATTAAATTGCAGGTTACCCTGAAAAGAAGGTAAACAACTAATAGATTGAACATTTTATTTAACACCATCTACTCTCTGAAAGAATAAATCTTTTAAAGCTAACCTCTAACCTGTCCTTTGATTACACATCCCCAGGTTCCTGTCACACATTAGTGAAAGTTACATTTGGACCATATTTGATCCTTATATACAATCTTGGTACATCGTGATTTCTTGTCGTTTCAAACACATTAGAGAAAAAGCTGAATTTTAATCTACCAGATATTTAATTTGAACTAGCAAAAAGTTACTAAGCCCATCACTTTCTGAATAATATTAGGTAATCAAATGAGAAACAGAATGATATAATTTAATCAGAGGGGGCAACAAGTGCTCTCTTTTAATAGCTTTTATAAGCCTTCACTTTAATTTTGTTTTCATAAAGCAATAAAGCAGAAGTTGTTTTCACAAGCAGACAGAACATTGACTCACTAAATGTTGATAACTTTCCAAAAGTAGTTCAGAATTTCTCAACTCTTGCATATTTAATAGTAGCTTTGTTTTTATTTTAAATAAAAATCTCAATAAACAGAATCATGATTAACCTGTTTATGCTTTATGTATTGACATGTATTATTGTTGCTGGTACAATAATCCATTATGTTCTTCTGTTTGCTCATATTTAGAATTCAGATTTGGAGCACTTTGGCATTTTTTTCATTAGTTGCTCTTTTTGTTCACCTAAAGTAAACTACTGTATGACTGAAAGTAAGAATTTTAATATAATAGCATATTGCAAGCAATTTACTGCTTGTACTGCTCATTTCAACTTTTTTTCATTTTGTTGATGGGAATGTAATTTGCATTTTCTTATTAATACTGATAAGAACCTGGACATTACAGTTGTTGGCAACACAAGTCAATTTGGTCTGCCCTTCAAACAAAATACTCCTTTGTTACGAGATTTGGCAGCTCTGCCTTGAAAGATTGATAGGTCTGAATGCTGAATTCTTTGTTACTGAAAGGTTACCAGCAAAGACTATTTATACTAAAGCTGAGACAGAACCTGATGCTACCTGAAGGAAAGAAAAAATAATTTAAAAAAATGATAAATGTGTATATGTATTTTAATTCTAAGTATTTCTGAAACAAATGTGAATTTTAACCAGTGCACTCAGCGTACAACAGACTGTCATCTCAAAGGAGTTATTAGAGAGATGTTGAAATAGAAAGAACAACTGTATGAGTTACAGGAAAAACACACAAAACCTGTTTAAGGGAGGGGATTTTTTTTATGTCATCCAGATTACAGGGGGTTTTATAGCTAAGGTCACATAATTTTATAGATAATGAAACTGGTGATGAGCAGATAATAGGCTCAGAATGTTTGTTTTTCAGAAAAATTTAAATTATTGTGGTTTCATTTCTCTTGACAGGAAACTGGATATTTTATTTGATACGTTTTGACAGAAAAAGACATATTTATTATTCCATAGAAAGGCTTTCTTCTCAATCTGTATCTAAAGACATAACTTGAGTTAGAAGTAGCAGTCACTTTGATTTCTTACTGCTTTTTTGTAATTGCAACCTAAAAATAATATTTTTATGTCTAAAAAAAGGTTTAGAAGGAAGGAGGAAGAATGAAAGTAAGCAGGAGAGGGTGATAGAAAACTGACGCTTACCATAAAAATATCTTTTTTTGTCTTCTTTTATTTTTGCTATTATTAATTCTTCCACCTTAACCTTAGGTTCCTAAAATATTGGAAGAAATATTCACCTCAGAATAGATGTCTCTTTGCCCTTTCAAAGCAACCCTTTGTTGCTTCATTCCCACTATATGCTTTTCCCCTGGATAAAAAAATGTACCCATTTTAGGTTTTTTGTTTGTGGGGATTTTTCTGCATACAAAGCAGAAGCAATACAAGCCATGGTCCAAGCCCATTTCCCATAACAACATTACAAATTTCACTGCTGAGTTTTTAGGATTCATATTTTGGCAGACTGTATGCATGGGTTGTTTTTCTCTAGGTTGGAAGTATCACTCAGTGTAAGAGTCAGGTGTGACAACTGAATGACTCAGGCTTTGCGCTTGCTTACGACTTATGAGCAGGTCATTTATTGGAGTTTAGCTTGGGCTGTACATCACCATAGGGAGAGTGCCTTTATTGATATTTTTTTATTTAGATGCATGCCCTGGCAAATGACAAAACAAAAAGAAGAGATGGCACAGAGTCCTCTGGTGCTTAAAATAGAGTTTGCTTCTAACTTTATAGAAACACATCAGGACTTGGGGATCATATGACACCAATTTGATTTATATAAACTAGCTCCACCGTTTGCCTTTGTAGGTTGTACTAGACTTCAAGGACAGTTTTCATGTTGGAATGACAGAATGGCAGGATTCAAGTAAACAGAACAGTCAGGTTTTTATTTTATTCTCCTATTTAATATAATTGCTAGTTTTTTTCTCACAGTGACCCTGAAAGTCACCTCAGTGGTAATGAAATTGAGCTGCATAAACAAAGCTGTCTGATTTGGAAAAAAAAAATTGAGGTCCTAGTTTTACACAGCAAAGAAGCCCTTCACAGGCTGATGATTTGTTAAATTTAAAGTTTTGTTAAATTTAAATTGACCATCTCCAACTGAATATATGCCATAAAATACATGTCACAGAAAGCACTACTCTTTTCCTGATTTGTGGTTATAGAAAAGAAAAATATGTCTTGATCTACCATGTTTAGTGAACCTAATGTACGCTGTTTCCTCCAAGCCAGGCAAGTCAGGGCTGGTCTTATACATTGACCATTGAGGTGAAGTTCCTGCTCCCTCTGTCCAAGAGAAGCTAAGAAGATTTGAATCTACCATGTATGTGCATGACACAATTCGGTTTATCTAGTTTGCCTGCTCTCTGAAATGTGCTCCATTGATCTAACAATGCTGGACTTAAGATTTATGCAGAATGATGGTGATAGGAAGGTGGCTATATTCTTGCAAGGGTATTGTCAGTGCTCCTTTTTAATTCTACCTTTTATGAAAGAACATTGAAGTATCACCTAGGTCATTCCAATCTGTTATCATAAGGCATGGGAGTGACAAAATATGCAGCTCAGCTCAGACACTTAGTGAGCCTATATGGGATAATCCTTTCATAATTAGAGAGAGTTCAGAGTTCCCAAAGAAGGAGCCCTTGAGTTCATCCCAGAGAAAACCTTACATAGGAACCA
>JANHGB010027745.1:0-13134 GCA_026283785.1 Coracopsis vasa | reverse complement strand
AGGTCTCACGAGAGCAGAGTAGAGGGGCAGGATCACCTCCTTTGACCTGCTGGTCACGCTCCTTTTGATGCAGCCCATGAAAGTGTAGTCATCAAAGTCTAGTTTTTTCCGGGTGTCTCATTTTATTGTTATTAACAAGTAAAAGGCAAGAAAACAAAAGCTATTATCATGCTGAAAGAGTAAAAAAAAAAAAAAACAAAACAAAAAACCAAACATCATAAACTCAAATGTTAACAAGTGTTGGCATTTTTTTTGTGTGCTGGTGAATGAAATCAAAAGATGTACGTAAGATCAGTTCTGGGAGTTAGAGCCTCTCTTTCAAAGCAGAAATTGTGCAATATGAAGGTCTTAAGCTTTGAGGTTTAATAGAGATTTTCAAGAAGATTGTCAAGATTAATTTGGATGCACGCTCCACAGGGCCTGCTCAGCTTTAATTGTAAAGCAAATAGTGTTAGGAAGAAACCAAGAAACATTTCTCACCCTGTAGCTGAGCTTCTTGGACACAGCCTATTACAGTTTGTCAAGCTATTATATTAATAATGATAATATTATTGTAATATAATTAATATAATAATATTATTATGTATTAATAGTAAGTATATTATTATAATTGTAATAATTCTCATTAGAAAGGCCTAAGGCAAGCACATATTTTTTTTTTTAAATCTTATAGTTTGAATTTAGAAATAGATTTCATCCTACACAGCAGTTGTAAAATGGAGCAGGTAGCTGTAGGAAGGTGATTACAAAGTGGTATCTGCCCATTGTGTCTTCCAGTTGGGATCTGTTTATCAATAGCTATCTCAAGCTCATCTTAAATTCCATTTATTACATTAAAATGATCTTGTTTAGGGATGCTTTCCTTCTAAATATTGTTAAGGAAAAAATAGGTTAAATCTTGAATACAAGGAGTATGTCAGTTCTTATTCTTTGGAGGTCTTTTTTCTTTCCTATATTAATAAATGAATGAAAATGCTCTTGTTAAGAAAACAAATGGAATAGAAACAAAGGTATAAATGGTACCTGTGCACAGAACAGTCAGTGGGGTTGGACAGCATGATTTTCTCCTGATATTGGTCTAGAAAAGTTACCCTTTCTAATCCTGTCATTAATCACAATAACATAATGGTCATTGTCTTCAGTAACATATTTTCACCTATGAATAAAATACAATAGAAATTAAACTTTTGGGGTTGCAAAAAGGCTATTCATATATTCTCATTTATCTTTCAGAAAATAAGTGCAGTCTGTGCAGTAATATTACTGGGTCTCCTTGCACTCATTGTACAAAATATTACCCCATAACCAGTGTTGTGGTTTTGCCGTGTTTTTCCACGGAAGAATGATATTGGTGACACAGGTCAGCTACTGTTTTCTTAGTTTCACCCTTTTATGTTCAAAGTATGTATAGTCTAGTCCTTTCTTCTGAATGCTGTGAGAAAACTATAAAAAGTACATTTCCTAGTTAAGAAATCCAGGTCTACCTTCCTAATGGCTCCTGGGCTAGAAGTACATAGTTTTCACAGGCTTATAAAACTTAAGATAACTTTTCTGGCTTGTATAAATCAACTGCAATGTACTGGAGTAAGGAGCAAGTGAACATCCTCTTTTTCATAGTATTTATGAGGAACCGGTTTGTGTATTCTTTTCTGCTGCTTGTAAAGTCAACAGATCTTTTGAAGTGATCAAAAGATGGCCTAATTCCCTAGCAGAACCTGCTTCAAGTAAGGGATGGAAAATCCAGACTGTTTTTGATCCCTGTGTATATTCTGAATGACAAATCATAGCAATGATTCTCTTTGAAACGCAAATTTTCAGTAGCTCATTATGTGATTAAATCCATGCTAGATCAAGCTAGTTCGTAGTGATGTTAACAGTAAAAAGTTAAAATATAATCTTGTACTGTAGATTTAGTAATCCCTTATGGTATATAGCATTTAATATATTTGCCATAATACAAGCAAGAAAGAGCATCATTCTGCAGTTGAGGTTACAGGTATGCTAAAATTAACAGTGGATCTCACTGCAATATTCACTGTTACAGCATTTAGAATAATTTCCTTTTCAGGCCTGTACTAAAAATAATTCCATATAAGCAAGATCAGAATATTTCAGTTAAAGAAACAGCTATTTGTAAGATAAATTTGTCCAGGAAATAAAAGATGGGGAAAAGCCTTATACTGTGGCAAGTGTAAGAATTTCCTGCTAGATCATAAAAGTTTAAAGACCAGAATGCCTTGTGAGAGTAAATATTATATTTAAAACAAACAAACAAACAAACAAAAACCAACCAGACAAAAAGCAAGCACAAAAAGAAAAAAAAAACCCAATCTGAAAAAAAATCCTTCCTAATTTTTTCCGTAAAAAGAGGCCTTATGTTCCGGTCCACTGTGTGAACTGTGATTCAGCCAAGACCCTGGAACAGATCAGGAGAATAAATGATCTGTCACCTCTGTGTCACCTCAGAGGCAAGACCTAGCTTTGGAATTGGAACTTAGAGGAAATATACACATATACACACAATCTTGAATCTTACAAATAAAAATTCAGTAGTGCTAATAAAAAGAAAATCAAAGTATGTTGTTAGTCCAAGCTTTTAACTTAATGTCAAAAACTTTAATCTGGCTGAAGAAATGCCTGCTCTTCAGCCTTTACTGTTTTGTCATAATGCTCTGGCTTGATCTTGAGTCTCCTTGACAGTTTTATCTGACTCCAAATTAGCTTAAGTGGGAAGTTGTGATCTGGGCTGACATGGCAGAGGTGAGCTGGTTATGTCTAAGAAATGGGAGTTTATGCACTCACAGCTTATCTACATGGCATGTTAGGCTGGTAAAATTTTTTGTGTGTAGCAAGTGGAACCAGGAAGGTGATCTTGTGGTGATACATACTCAGATTGGTCAGCATGATGATTTAATGTGAGTCATTTGTCAATGGGAGGAAAACAAATACAAAAATGTGTGAAGCTTTGTTAAATGACTGTTTTTGAAAAATTGCTTGCGTTTTTGCATGAAATGGTTCCCAAGGTGCATCTTTCAGTGAAATTATACTGGATAAAAGTGGGAGAGAAATTAAGTAAGGCAAAAGGAAGAGAGACTTTGGAAAAAGAGAGTTGGAGGTGGGTGGTGAGTTGGTGAAATATGTACATTGAGATTGTTTTGGCTGACTAAATCTGAAAAATGGGGTTTGGCTGAAAGAAAACTTTAGTGGAACACTAATGTAGACAAAGTGAACAGAGGGGATAATAGAGCAGAAAAAGAGAAAAGGGGAAATTATTTCTGTGACACATAAATGCATCTATTCTTAATGCAAATCTAAAGACAGGAACAGATGTGCTGGTTCAAATCAAGAGCCCATCTAAGCTAACATCCTTTTCATCCTGAGACGCTGGTCAAGGCCAAAATGGACAGGACCATCCCCACTACAATGGGTGTGCAATCCAAGACTTGGAAGGCCAAGAGCATCATATTGAAGAATGTTCACAACAAGAAGATCTGGCCATCACCCACCTTAAGGATGTCCAAATTTTTAAAGGCAGTCCAAGGAGTGTCTCTAGGAAGAACAAGCTGGACCGTTCATCTTACATCATGATCGAGTTCCTTCTGACCTCAGAGGCAACCAAGAGTTCTGTCAAGTTACCTCTGTTTTATTTTCCGTGTTTCTGTCCAGGTTGGTGAACATGTGATCATGGTGAACATGGTGAACATGGATCAAACATGTGATATATGAACTGTGCTATTGATACAGTGACAAGAAAGCTTATGTCCAGATAATGATCTGCTGGATGGAGCCAGAAAGGCTGGAAACATCCAAACAGCATCTCCCAAGAGCTGTAGATGAGATGACAAAACTTGAAAATCAGCTCACCTTCATCTGCCTGCCATCCCCCATACTGACCATAATAAGCAACCCAGAATAAAGTAAAACTGGGGAGAGGCAATAGATCATTTGGCTGCTTGACAGCTCAGCTGGCTTTCAGCTCAGTTTGTCTGTGGAAAACTGAATCGTTCATTTCTTCTGAAGCATTCACACATGACATTTTTAAACCCTCTCTTCCCTGTTAGCATAACTCAAGTGAAGCAGATCATATGCCATCCACAGTTTTACTCCAATTTGCAGAGCTGTCAAGTAGTATCTTCTTTTCTCTCTGAAGATGTACTGTTCCTTCTATTGCCTCATGCTGCATGAGCCCCACAGATCTGCTAAGAGGGAAGACTGAACGAGTGATCTGCATTAGAGCACATCTACTACGTGGCAATTTTAGCTGGAAAGCATAAGAGGACAGAGTCTTTCCACACCACAAGAAGGGCCAGCTTTGAAGAGGGCACATGGAAACAGTGCAGATTCTTTCAGAGCAGACGTCTATATACTGTCCCTTTCATTTGTTTTGTTGGGATTTTTTGAAGGTGAGATTGGAAGTACAGCTTAGTCTTTGACTAAGGTCAATGTTAAACTCCCTGTGCCATGAGGAGCTACAATAAGTTATGCCTGCAGCTTTAGTGGGGAAGGCTAAGATGACTTGAGAGGGTTTGCAAGACTGAAACTTTAGTCTTCTAAAATCTGGTTAAATAAATCATGTGTTAAATCTTCTGCATTTTGGTCAGATAAATCATGTGTTATAGCTAGTTTTGGGGGAAACAAGCATTTTAGAAAGCCACGCTTACTACCACTAGCTTTGTGCTTCTCAGCTTGGGTTTCTCACTGTTAATGACAAACTGGAATGTACAGGAAGCTGCATTCCAGGCTGTAATTCATGCAAACTGCCACAAATCAGTGCATGTGTCAACAGGATGCAGCTAAGGCTGCCAGGGATCACCAGCCCCCCTGGGTAAAAGAAAGAGGGAGCAGCAGCAGCTTAAAGATGCACAGTCTGTCAAGGCAGGCATGGTGGGGAAGAGTGTTAATGAGTTACCACAGCAGGGGAGGATGGCAGCAGCTTCCAGGATGCAAAACAGAGAGTAAATAAGTTGGCCTAAAGGTAGAAAGAAAGAAAATGCCATTGTATTGCGTAACCGTAGAAAGAAGGAAAATGCTGTTGTGTTTCCTTGGGCAATTGTGGGAAGGTTTCAGGGGTGGCTTTTTGTGAGAAGCTGAGCATAAGGCTGCAGACAGTGAAGATACCCAGGGTGCCCACTGGAGCTCTCAGGAGGTCCTTGCACCTCCGAGGCTCATACATAAAGTATGAAGACAGCATGTGATGCAGGTTTTGTGGTATTTCAGTAGCCCTGCATGGAATAAAAGCAATGTTTCAGTTTTGGAAATTGCACAAATCTTGTCTGTCTTGTCTGTTTCTTCCCACATTAGTTTAAATTCAGTTTGTACTGGGGACACTTGAGGATATCTTGAGGGAAGTTTCTGTTTGCAGGCGGCTGAGTGTAAGGATGTGCACAGGCAGGCACTGAAGCAGAACTGAAATGATGCACCACAGTATCAAACTGCCCTTTAATAAGAAAAATAGTCTTTCTCATATTTTGGTGGAGAGAAGGCCAGGTTAGGATTTTTTCTTAAATATTTTTGTAATATTTCAGTAACCACAATCTAGCCTCCATCATCCTTTGTGAATGCTGTTAATGTGTATGAAGGGGCTGAGGCAGATATTTCTTAAGAAATAGAAGTTTAACATTGAAGAAGCATGTTTTAATCTGAGGAAATTTTTTATTGGAGGCAATGCACCACAGGGAAAAGGGAGAAGAAGTGAGAAGAAGGTGAAAGTCGTATGTTCCTGTTGATGCAGAGCATGGAGAAGGAGGAAGAATAATTGCTGTGTTTTTTTTACATTGCAGCATTTCAATTAAGGCAGATACAGTAACCCAATTAAGTGTGTTAAGGGGTTGAAGCAGCCCCTGGACTTCTCTGAAGATAGCATTGGTCTTGGTGTCAGCTGTATTTACAATGTAGATTAATACACATGGGAATAAGTCTGTATCTCATTTTGATATTATTGAATCTTAGACTCATAGAATGATTTGGGTTGGAAGGGACCTTTGAAGATCATCTAGTACAACCCACCCTGCTGTGGGCAGGGACAACTTCCAATAGACCAAGTTGCTCAAAGCCCCATCCAGACTGGCCTTGAACTCTTCCAGGGATGAGGCCTCCACAGCTTCTCTGGCCAAATGGTCCGGTGTCTCACCCTCATTGTAGAGCATTCCTTCCTTACATCCAGTCTAAACCTGCCTTCCTTGCTCAGACCTTTGCACACCAAAGGGGTATTCATCATCAACACAGTGAGTGTTGATGGGACGTGCTGCGATTTCCTTTTTGCTGCAGATCTGCAATTTGACAGTAAATAATTTACCCAACTCAGGTGACAGACAGTGACTTTGCTCCCAGCACCTGTCTGTTGGGCAATTTAGGGCTTTGTAGAAATGAGGAATTGATAGGTCTAGTGAGAAAAAGTCAGTTGCAGGGACCAGAGGTAGAGAAATGGAAACCGCAGGCTGTGTGTCTGAGGCCACAGGTGGTAGTGGTAATAAGATGTCTGTGGATTGTGAAGGTTTTGAAGCATTTTACTTTCTTTGCTCCTATTTTTTTTTTTCCCTCCATTCAACTCAGAGTTTTCTTGGAGACGTAAAATCTAATTTGCTGGTAAAATTGCTGTGTTACATGAGATAACCTCTTTACAGTTCAAAGGAGAACAAAGCTACCTATGCCCTTTTTCCTCCCATAGTGACTCTATCAGTAAGGAAAAACACTTCAAAGATGCACTCATGATCTCAATTTGCACAAGATCTTATTTTGGTTTAAATCACTCCCAAGTTAACATTGTTCAGAAAAATCTGTTCTGCAGGTCCACGTGTAGCCATTTGGGCTCTTCACATTTATGTACACAGGAAGAAAAGAGAAAGACAATCCCTTCATTGCTAAATGTTAAAAGGTAATAGTGATGAAGATTTGTAACCTTGCATAGAAAGAAGGAAAACAAGGTTGTGCATAAAAACTTACTGTTGTAGGGGTAAAACACAGCAGCAAAATGATTCAGTTGAGTCAGTGATCCTGCCGCTTAAGTTGGAAGAGAGGTTTTGGTTTTCTTTTTTGTTTGTTTGTTTTATTATTTTTTTAATGAGTAGAAAAGAAACCCAGGAAGCAGTTGAAAACCAAAGAAATTTTGTGATTAGTCAAAATACCCTTACTCATTATACTCACAAAGTAGATGCTCTCAGGAAGACTGATGGAGTGTCTCATTCATTCAAAAACAAATTTGATGCACTAGCAGCATCTTTGAAATGGTTTTATTGCAGTTTTCTTGAAGGTAAATGTAAGGATGGGCTGTGCTTCTGTTTTGTAAAACTTGCTGAAGATAACCAGTCTAGGAGATGTGGGAAGCGAAGTGGCAAGGGGCTGGTGTCTGTGGGGAAGGCAAAGATGGCAAAAAACTGAAGTCAAGCCAGAATAAGGCCGCAACTAACAACAAATTGATCTGTTCTGTATGATCGGTGAATAGAAGAGCTTTCCTTGGTGGTGCTTTGTACCTCTTCTTTTGTACCTGTTCTTACAGGGTTATATGAAGGCTAGACCTCTAGGGACTCCTTTCTGAAGTGGTTTAGCCCTCTGCTTTAGTATTGCTGCTGATTAATTGAGAAGACAAGGTGATATAAGGAATTAAATCTTGTAGTTTTTCTCTCAGTGTTTATTTTTGCTTTTTAATTTCCAAATCCCACTTTTATATATCTATTTTTTTTTTAGGGTAAGCACTGTCATTTTTATATATCATCAGTTATCATTTCTTCTCATGATAGGAATCACATTTTACTTTTCCACACCCATAGAGTGTGATTTCAGTTACATATCAACCAACAGGACATGATTACTGGTAAACCTTCTGTTAATGTGGTTTTATACTGATACAAACGGAACCAGAATCTGGTCCTCTGTTGTCACAGTGGTGCTTCAGAGCATTCAGGTATGATCCATCCAATATTCTGCCTTTTCAGAGAAAGAGAACTCTTGTTGGTAATTTTTCATCAGGTCAAACCCAATCCTGGCTCTCTGCCTAACTATTATTATTATTATTATTATTATTATTATTATTATGATGGATGAATTGTGATGAATTGCAAAAGATCATCGTGTGAACTAGAAGATACCCCGATATTGACCAGTTTTGGTGACAAGCATGTGAAGCAGCCTAGGGTGGCTCTTCAGCCCAGCCAGAACCAAAACTACTCATGGGCTCTCACCCATGAACTCAGCTGTCCAAAGAAGCCAGCTGAGGACAGGTCCAGTTTGGGATCCTACACAAAAACAGTGGAAGAGATAAAAGACAAAACAGCATTAAGATGAAATGTGTTTAGGAGATACTTAAGTCAACAGGAAGCTACTGAAGCGTGCCAACATAAATGACTCTGTCTTATGGAATATCTAAGGAAGGGTGGTGGTGATGAAGTTGGAACTATACAAAAGTAAAGTATAGATATGATAAAAGAAACAAAAGCATAAGAGAAAAATACAGAACTATTAGTTCTAAGGACCATGCAAGAGGAAAAAGTAATAGTTGTCATAATATTGGTCCCATTCAGGGCTGTAAGGTATGGAAATGGTAATTCTGTCTAAAGAAAGAAAAATAATTGGAAATGGTGAAAATACACTGTATTCCAACTGTTCAGTATGTTGGTGATGCAATTGAACAGCTATTGAAATTAGTTTAAAATCAGCAGGTGTAGGTACCTTGCATCAAAGAATTATTTTAAGGCTTGTTGAGGGTGGGTTTTTGGTCATTAGTACTGATTGTAATGAATCTTGCAACCACTCAGAGTTTCCAGAAGTGGAAGACAAAGTTTGTCAGGCTGCTGTTGATTAAATGGGCTGATATTGATCTTGGACAAAATATATAACAACTGAAATAGGATTCAGATTATAAAAGAAGAGGATAGGATTGTGAGAAACTGAGCTTGTGAGAAGTAAGCCTTGGGACATTTTTTTCTGGTCTTTTATAGTGGAAACAAATCTAGAGGATAAGTGTGGAAGCACTGACATTCTGTAATCAGACGCCTGTGGCGAGCTTGACCAGGTATGAAGCAGCTGATAGCTGGCTTAGAAAGGGGTTGGAGGGTCTGCATCAGTGGCTGGAAATGAAGCTAGTGCAATGCTAGGACAAAAAAAAAAAGGTCCTTGAATGGACAGGGCAATTGCGTGAGCTTGCATATGTTGTACTTTCTGCAGCTCTAAGGCCTCATCCAACTCAGGTGTTCGCAATCCAAGAGGGACACAGGTACATTGCACAATGTTGAGAGAAGAGTCATGGAATTGGAAAAGATGCCTGACACTGACAGCTGCAAGGAGCTGAGTACATGTAGTCTAACCTAGAGAAGACAACGGAGTAACACAGTCATAGTTGATAGGAGGCTTTGCAGGGAAAAGTCTTAAATAAAAGACTTTTAAATAAAAGGAAGCAATGTGGTGAGAAGTTGAGCTAGATAGCAATAAGCCTGGTGTTATGACAAAGTAATTCTTAACTACTGAAACAATAAGGATCAATGGGTTGGAAATCTAAGTGAAAGCATAAACACAGCAGCCTTAGGAGGGGGTATTGCATCTGTCTGCTTTCAAAGTCTCTGCAAAGTGGACTCACCTTGCTGGGTAGAAAGCAAAGGCAACATGATAGTTTTGAGGATCCAGGTCTGTTCCTTAACTTTTCTTTTCAAGGGTAAGTTTTCCATGAGCCATTTAACTGTCATCTTCCCTCATGGGCCCCAAAGGCAGTTTTGGAGCCCTTGGTTAGTGTGCAGCCTTTTGATAATCACAGACATTTCAGAGCTTGTCCATGTGTCTGACGCTTCTCATAAAAAAAATGTATCTACCTATCCAACACGTTATCCTGCCAGACAGTACCTATTCTTGTGTCTATTTTCATGTTCAAATTACAAATAGATACTCACCAAAGCATCTGGCAGTCCCCTGTCCTCAGAAGAATCAGTCAGCAATGCTCAGGTGTCCTGGTTTCACCTGTAACAGGTATTTTTTCTACCTAGTAGCTGGTACAGTGCTGTGTTTCGGCTTTGGTCTGAGAACAACACTGATAACACACCAATGTTTTAGTTGTCTCCCAGTAGAGCTGACCCTGATCAAGGACTTTTCAGTTTCCCATGCTCTCCAAGTGAGGAGGAGCACAAGAAGCCAAGAGGAAGCAGAGACAGGACACCTGACCCAAACTAGCTAAGGGATATTCCATACCACAACACGTCATACCCAATATATAAACTGGGGGAAGTCACCCAGAAGGGATTGATCACTGCTCAGACTGTACTGGGTATCAGTCAGCGGGTGGTGAGCAATTGTATTGTGCATCACTTGTGTTTTCTGAGCTTTCATTTCTTCTCTTGCTGTTTCCTATTATTATTATTAGTATTGATATTCTTTCTATTATCACTATATTTTACTTTATTTTAGTTATTAAATTGTTTAACTCTCAACCCTTGGGATTTACGTTCTTTCAATTCTCCTCCCTATCCCACCGGAGCGGGGAGAGGGATGAGTGAATGGCTGTGTGGTGCTGAGTTACTGGCTGGGTTTAAACCATGACATCAGGTGAAAGATTTCGGCAATACCACTTGTTTGCTTTAAAAGATTTTGGTTTTTTGCTTTCTGACCAGGCAGTGAGACTAGCCTTCTTGGTGGCAGCCACTCAAAACTTTTATATAGTGGTAGAAATGCAGTTGGAAGGTTCCAAACTTCACTTCCTTGTGCTCAACTAATAATCATAGAATAGTTAGGGTTGGAAAGAACCTTAAGATCATCTAGTTCCAAACACGTATTAACTTATCTCATCTCCTATGTGAAAGGAGGATTCTTATCTTTATTAGTATTATTTTTCAGATGAATGACTAACCTGAGCATTGCTTGACAGGTTACAGGCTGAAGTTTAGTTTCTGAGTTGATAATTGGAAAACCAGCTGAGTTCTCTGGTAAAGAAAGCTTCTAGATAAGTACTAATGGACTGCAAGGAAGCCATGTTTATCTGTGTGCAAATTGCAATTCTTAAAATATGTGCAATGTTTGGTAGAGAAAGTAGCAGAGAAAGTGCCTTTTTTTCCACAGATGGTGGGAAAGTTTGAGTACAGACTAATTGCTACAAGGATGTCTTAGGCTTTATGTTTGATAACTGTGTATCCAATAACTGTCTTTTGATCCTAATGAAAAATCTGAATTTGCCTGCAAATACACAATGCCAAGCAAAGCATTTTGGCAAACCATTTATTTGATGAAAAATGAAGCTTTAGGGCTGAATAATTTGTTGATGAAATATTTTAGAAATAATGAAAAAAAATCTGTGCTCTCTTAGTGATGGATGCACGATGAAATGAATATGAGGATGAGGGGAGAACAGCAGATATCGTTTGTCTGGGGTTTACAAAGGCTTTTGACACTGTTGCCTGCAGCATTGTCATTTGGAAGCTGAGGACGGATGGGCTGAGACTCACTGATGGTTAGATGGGTTGAAAGCTGGCAAGATTGTCAGGCTTAGAGGAGGGGTAATTAACAGCTTTGATGTTTAGCTTGTACCAGGGAAAAGCAGAGTAAGGTAGGGATTGATACTGGGGCAGATACTCTATGTCTCCATTGACAGCCTAAATGGTGGGACAGAGTCATCTTTAGTGTACGTGCATCCAGGTATAAATTAGGGAAAAGGCTTAGTGCCAAGCCAAAAAGTGGACTTTCACTTGAAAGGGACCTTGAAGGCCACTTTTAGATTTGTTGGTGCCTCTGCATTTTGGTGTTGTGGTTGGACAAGTGGCACTAGGCAGAGTGGAATTAAATGCAATCTGGCAGCAAATGGATAGCAATGAACTAACATAGAGCTCATTCAAGATGAGGGAAAAGGGCTGCCCTAATGCCATGCCCAGCCACAGAGGGGAGTGATGGCAGAAGACTGATATAGGTGTGCTAGTTACTCAGCCAGTGTTGGATAGACCTCTTAAATAAAAAATGCTACTTTCTTAACAGGAATTGTACCCATCATGTTTGTTTTGTTTTGTAGTGGACTCCTGGTGTATAGTTTTTTTGCATCACCTTGCTGTTTTCCTTTTTCAAATTCTCTCTTTTTTGTTTTTCATGACATTGATGAGCACTAATAAACACCTGTGGCTACAAAACAATGTCACATGTTTTCTATGACTTCACATTTCATTTAAAGTCTGAAAATGTAAACTGAACTTTGAAAATTGTCTATTAAATAAATATAGCTGGGACTTTTGCAGTCAGTAGCCTTGATGGAAAAAAGAAACAGGGGGCTGTATATGCCTGACTAGTTAAAAGCATGATCATCTTATTTCAAATCTAGGTATTTATCAAGGCAAAATACCACAGTGAGAAATAATACTTCACATAATGACCACCACATATAAGAAAAATAGGTCAGGCAGGATCAGCTTCATTTCCATGGCAACTGCTTAATTGCTAGTGGAAAAGGCTTACTTGATGCCTAAGAGTGATTTCTTTACATTAGTTTCATTGCTGGGTCTTAAACAGGATTATTTTTACAATGGCCTGATGGGCATCAAACTGACAATAAACAGCAGTTACCTTTCTAATAGCCTGTGTCTAGATCAGCATTATATTTTAGGCCCATGTTTATACCTTTCCCAAACCCTCAAAGTCTTGTGACAGGTTTGAGTGGAAATAGTGACTTCTTCTTGAAGACATGAAGATTTGGTCTGAAGCATTCAGGCAGGAATTAACAATGTCAGTAAGTAGTTAGTAGTGCATTAACTTAGAGTTCACTTTTTTATGAAGGATTCATTAAAGTTTAAATTTGATGTGAAGCTGCTCAGTATTTATGAAGTAGTTTGCAGTGCAAAGATTTTGCTGGTTGATGAAAACAACCTCTGTCCTTGTTGCTTTCTCCTGGCACTGGTTTTAGTAGTGCTTAGTAATGTGGTGTTAGCTAAAAACATGCTTCAGGCTCCATTATAAAGAATGGTTTAGAAACACAGTTCTAAAACTGATTGCCTGGTCTGAAGGATGTGGTCCTAAATCAGAGCATTGGAAGTTAAATTGTCTCAGCTAAGGAAGAGAGGAAAACTTGGGATAACCTTGCCAAGTGCAAGGTCCTACACCTGGATCGGAGCAATCCCAGGCACAGCTACAGGTTGGGCAGAGAAGAGATTCAGAGCAGCCCTGCAGAGAAGGACTTGGGGG
>JANHGB010027744.1:11677-25186 GCA_026283785.1 Coracopsis vasa | reverse complement strand
TTTCAGTTACTTGTAGAGAGCAGTAAGGCCGCCCCTGAGCCTTCGTTTCTCCAGACTAAACCCCCCCCAGTTCCCTCAGCTGCTCCTCATAAGACTTGTGCTCCAGGCGTTTCACCAGCTTTGTTACAATTCTTGGGACCTGCTCCAGCACCTCAACATCTTTCCTGTAGTGACGGGCCCAGAACTGAACACAGTATTCAAGCTGTGGCCTCACCAATGCCAAGTACATGGGGATGATCACTTTCCTAGTCCTGCTGGCCACACTATTACTGATACAGGTCAGGATGCTGTCGGCCTTCTTGTCCACCTGGGCACAAACGGGCTCATGTTCAGCCAACTGTCAACCAACATCTCCAGATCCTTTCCTGCCATGCAGCTTTCCAGCTGCTCTTCCTGAAGCCTGTGGCAATATATTGGGTTGTTGTGACTCAAGTGCAGGACGCTGCACTTGGCCTTGTTGATTCTCATATAACTTTCAGAGGGTGCACGCAATTCCCTCATCCAGAACTGGCCCCAGTACTGAGCCCTGGGGAACACCACTTGTGACCGGCCACCAACTGGATTTACCTTTACTCTTGGGACTTTGCCATCCAGCAAGGTTTTTACTCAATGAACGGTGCACCCATCCAAGCCATGAGCAGCCAGTTTCTTCAGGGGAATACTGAGGGGAAAGTCAAAGGCTTTACTGAAGTCCAAGCAGACAACATCCACAGCCTTTTGCTCACCCTCTAAATGAATCACCTTGTCATAGAAGGAGATCAGGTTACTCAAGCAGGATCTACAGTTCATAAACCCATGCTGACTAGCTGTGATCACCTGGCTATCCTGTACATGTCCCATGATGGCACTCAGGATGATCAGCTCCATAGCCTTTTCTAGCACTGAGGTCAGACTAACAGGCCTGTAGTTCCCCAGATCCTCCTTCTGGCCCTTCTTGTAGATGGGCATCACATTTGCAAACCTCCAGTCAACTGGGATCTCCCCAGTAAGCCAGGGGTGCTGATGAATGATTGGAGGTGGCTCGGTGAGCAGCTCCACCAGCTCCCTCAGTACCCTCGGGTGGACCCCATCTGGGCACATTGACCTGTGTGTGTCCATGGGGTGTAACAGGTCACTGATCATTTCCCTTTGCACTATGGGGGCTTCATTCTGCTCCTTGTCCCTGTCTTCCAGCTCAGGGGGCTGGGTACCCCAAGAACAACTGGTGTCAGTATTGAAAACTAGGGCAAAGAAGGCATTAAGTTATCAGCCTTTTCCTCATCCTTTGTCACTACGTTTGCCCCCCATCCAATAAGGGATGGAGATTTTTCTTAGCTCTCCTTTTGTTGCTAATGTATTTATAGAAACATTATCTACTGTCTTTTATGGCAGTAGCCAAATTATGTTCTAGTTGGGTTTTGTCTCTTCTAATTTCCTCCCTGCATAACTTTATGACTTCCTTGTAGTCATCCTGAATTGCCTGCCCTTACACAGGTCATAAACTCTCCTTTTCCCCCTCAGAGTTGCAGACAGAGCTCTCTGTTTAGCCAGGCCTGTCTTCTTCCCCATCAGTTCGTCTTTTGGCATGTGGGGAATGCCTGCTCCTGTGCCTTTAAGAATGCATTCTTGAAGAATGTCCAGCCTTCCTGGACTCCTCTGCCCTTCTGGACTGCCTCCCAATGGACTCTGTCAACTATGCTCATAAGCAGGCCAAAGTCTGCCCTCTGAAAGTCCAAGGTAGCAGCTCTGCTGACCCCCCTCCTTACTTCTCCAAGGATTGAAAACTATCACTTTGTGATCACTGTGCCCAAGACGGCCTCCAACCATCACATCACCCACAAGTCCAGCTCACTCACCAGCTGTACCTGGAAATTATCTTCCATATACTCCAGGAACCCCCTAGACAGTTTCCCCTTCTGCTGTATTGTATTTCCAGCAGACATCTGTAAGCTGAAGTCCCTCATGAGAACAAGGGCTAGCGATTGTGATACTTTCCCCAAATTACTGCTTACAGAATATTTTGTCTGCTGCTTCATCTTGGATGATACTCCACAAAGTCATAACGGAACAGGTTCCCTTCTGTTCCATAACATTAAGTTTTTAAGCGGTAAAATAATCACAAGCTTTGTAATAGTGAATAACACCAGTTTCACCTACACAGTGGAATTAACTGACAGAGTACTTTCTGGAAAGCTTTGTTATGAAAAGATACTGAAAAAAAAAATATATATATCTTTCATTTCTTTTCCTGTTTAAGGAAGCTCAGATAACTGACCCTTATCTTTTCTCATACCCAAGTTAAAAAGCCAAATCCCTTAGCCTAAAGATGTGTATGTTTTGAAATATTTAAATATTATACCTTCTAAAATACATTTTAAATTAAAACTGAAATCATGGCAATCCATTTTAGGGCATATAATTATTTCTGAAAATAATTTTAAACTAAAAAAAAAAAAAAGAAATCAGTATTTATGTGTTTGCTGCTAAAATTGCACAAAACTTGAGAAGGGGAAAATTAAACTAAGTTCATAAGTGGCATTCCAAAACCAACAAAAGGAACTAACTCTTCACAGAGATAGAAAGAAAGCCATGGTATTCCTTGCCACAGGACATTAAAACTTCACAGAGGTTCAAGAAGTGACCACTTATTTGAAGGAGAAAGAAACCGTGAAAGGGAAGGAGAGCAGAGGGACGACATGACACAATGACAGACAATACAGTTGAAAGTTGCTAGATAAAAACACACCATTAATGATTCTTCTTGCTCAAAAACTTGCAGAACTCCAGAAGGCAGAAGAGCATATGTGGGAAACAATGTCACAGATCTTTCTAAACTCTTCCCTAAGCATCTTTCTTCAGACAGGTTGGAGAAAGAATACCAGGTTAGAAATGCCTCTGGCCTGAGTCACTGTGATTGTCACAAGCCTCACTGCTAAAAGATGGATGAAAACCTGGAAGTGGTTTGCTCAATGACTTACCCAGCACGTCAGATTATGACAGTCTCTCAGGTGGGTGCTAAGTACCATACCTAATTTTCCAGGTTTTTAATGGGGGTAATTCAATGACTTTCAAAGTTGCAAAACAGCAAGAAAAGCAGAAAGATTTGTTCTCCTATTTTAAACTGAGAACAAAAAAAATGTCTGAAGATAAAATTCAGGGTTTTTTTAAAGCACAGTTAACAGTTCAGTTTATTATAAGCAATATCTTCTAAAAGAAATAAATTTTCATTTCAACATGCATTTTTTAACCTCTTTCTCTGTTAACATACATCCAGCATACTTATCCTGTAAATGAAATTACCTTAAAAAAAAATTGCAGTTTGCTATCTTTGTGCACATAATACCAACTGGATATAAATAATGAATTTTAAACATCCTATAAATAAATTGTTTCTCCATTTCCATGCAAAACTATAAAAAATATTAATTTTGTAGCATTCTGTTTGCTGTATTTCTGGTGTCCCCGACATAACAAGGACATGGAACTGTTGGAACAAGTCCAGAGGAGGCCACGAGGATGATCAGGGGACTGAAGCACCTCCCCTATGAAGATAGGCTGAGAAAATTGCAGCTGTTCAGCCTGGGGAAGAGAAGGCTGCGTGGAGACCTCATAGCAGCCTTCCAGTGTCTGAAGGGAGCCTACAAGGATGTCAGAAAGGGACTCTTCATCAGGGACTGTAGAGACAGGACAATAGGTAATGGGTTCAAACTTAAAAACAGAAAGTCCAGGTTAGATATGAGGGAGAAGTTCTTACAGTAAGGGTGGTGAGGCACTGGAACAGGTTGCCCAAAGAAGTTGTGAATGCTCCATTCCTGACAGTGTTCAAGGCGAGGCTGGACAGAGTCTTGGGCGACATGGTCTAGTGTGAGGCATCCCTACCTATGGCAGGAAGGCTGGAACTAGATGGTCTTAAGGTCCTTTCCAACCCTAACTATTCTATGATTCTACACGTTAAGGTCTGTAATTGCTTTAAAAAATGCAGAGATATACTAACTGTATTTAGCAATAAATATAAAACTACTACAGGAAATGTGTATTTATTTGAAAAATAACATTTACTATGGACACCATCTTTCTTTGGAAACATAAAGTAAAAACCCGACAATTAATATCCATGTAAGGGTAGGTGTTCAAATCCTTAATAAATGGATTCAAGCTGTCCAGAAATTCTACTGATTTCTTTTACCACCAGATACACTGTGCTTACAGAAACACTAATAGTAATAGAATCATGACACAGATTAGCTCCCACAGCCTCTCTTTTCTATACTGTCATTAGCAGTTACAAATAATGGACATTCATACAACAAAAAAAGCTTCCAGTAAACTGGGCAAAAAATCCTGGCCCCCTCCCGGAGTAACAACTTAACAAGAACCCCTTAACAGAGCTTAGTGTGTTTTTCTGAGTCTGGTATCTACTTGGTGGAACTTGAACAGATGTATTCATGGAGCTTTCTTAAAGATCACAGATCTAGAGCTGAACTCTGCAGATCTCTCTGTACCGAAGTCCTCTGGGAAAGCAAGGCAACTGCACTTGGTGTTTCCATCTGATTCTTTCCTGACCTACAGAAGCACAATGAAAAAAATAAATCTATCTGAACAAGATTTAAAGCAAAAAAAAAACAAAGCCTTTTTAATTCTGATTCCAGTCACCGTGGCCTTCTCTTATTTGTCTGGAATCAGTTATCTAGGTCAAAATACCATCACTTCCTAAGACAAAGATTTCACTTGAAATTTCAATCTGAGACCCACTAAAAGAAAAACAGAGATAAATATTAGAAAACCTTGCATTTCCTATCTTCCAAGGATTGGAGCTGTAGGTTGTATTGACCCAGAATGTTTAGAATTCAATGTTATTTGGACGGATTAGGTTATGAAGATAATGGAAAAGATGATAAAAACTTACTGTATAACTGTTCAGCATTCAACACGCACTAGCAAGTCCTTCAGCACCACGTGTAAGACGCATCCTTTCACCAGTAGCAGAGACATGAAAGAGCATCTCAACAACATTAAGCTGACTACTTGATGCACTCTAATTTTTAAAACAAATGCAATTTTCATTTTTTTTAAGTCCTCTCCCCAAGATGAGCAGAAATAGAAAACGTGAGTGCTTGCACAACTAGGAGCTCCCTCCACCCTATCATTCAGACAAAACACAATGTGAATTTTGAGCTCAACTTTCTAAACCTCTTTTCTCTCTTCTTTTCTGAGGCAACGATTTAGAAGCTTGCAAGTAATGCAGATAGAATGGCATTACATTTTACTACTTTTTCAGTTTGGAAAGACAAGTATTTTAAGGGTATGCCTGACCTGGTTCTTTTGTCTCAGAGAAAAAGGTGGTCAGGCTGCAGCTAAATGAGACAACACCTATCAACGCTATTCTCAGTGAAGTGGCAGAAATAACAGCTGCCTTCCACTAACCCATCCCAGTTCTTTTTTCCTTTATCATTCATCTTACTTTGTCTTTCTATACCAACAGCCTTAATCTTTCCAATATTTTTCTCCCTCTCCTTCTTGAAAATAACTCCATTGCTCTTTCAAAATTGTCTCTCCAGTCCTCCAACTACTTTTCTTTGCGTTAATCTATTTATTCAACTGTTGCACACTGAGGATCAACAGGGCCTCTGTACAAGTAATTTTAAACTAAGACTTTCTGAATAAAAGCAACAGGAAAGATTAAATAAGTGACAAAGTCAACTGATACTCAAGTCTGTAACTTTCACATTAGTTCCAATACACTCTTCAAAACCAGAGGATAAGTACTAATTTTCATACCTTAGAAACAGCTGCTATTCAGAAAGATGAAAGCAAGCCAGCCTTTCAAGGGTACGTTTACACTCACACAGACACGTCACACCTCTTCCTGTTCCTCAGTGGCTCAATCGACCACACCTGAATGTACATGATGTCAATAAAATTCTACATTTATCATCAATTTTATCTATGTTATGCATACAATGAAAAGGGAGCTTAAAAAATGAGGGAAGGGGTGACTGAGAAAAGTAATTCTCTTTCCATTTTGAGGAAACTTTAGACAAATTTGCCTTTGATAATCGACTGAACAAGCTGCACTGCAAGCAACAAGGGATGGTGCAGGGATATCTAGCAGGTGCTGCAGTTTATCACAAAACCATCTAAAATAATTGGAAGTGACAACCAGCACTACCACAAATGATTTATTAGTCTTTCACTCAGCTTTTCAGCTTCCTCAGGGCCAGAATAAATAATTTACCAACTCTGTATCTTCCAATCATTAATTCTTCCCTGTGCATCCAAACTACATTTAACTCTGCTGGGTTCAGTGGAATTAAAAACACAATATGAAGACTTTCTTTCCCCCCCAAGTATAGTATTATCTGACTTTATCTGAAAGTAAAATTGTCAGTCAAAATTTATATTGGTGATAGAAGGATTAGAGCTAGCAACTTATGTTGAGTTACAAATATCTGCAGAATAAAATTAAAGTTAAACTGAAGATATATCAACAATGAAATGCTCCCAGGGGGTCAGGCGTGTTCTCAAGATATAAAGTACTGATAGTATCTGAAGGTATTGATTAGCATAGTTCTTCTGATCCGTAAATTAACACTAGTTACACACAAACATCTTGCATGCCCCACATGGCAAATACAGGATGAAAACACTGGGCAGGAGACAGAAAAAAAATGAAAAAGAAGATGTGACCAAAATGGAAGGATTAAGCATGAACAGAATGGTTCTGTAAAAAGGCAATACTTTACTTGAGGAAATACATTAAAGACCCAAGATTTACTAATGCCCTTGTGTTCTTATCACAAAATAAATTAAGAGTATTCTATAAGGCAGAATTGGAAACCATGACTATAAAATGACATAAAACCAAAGTACACTTTCAAATTTAAAACAGAATATATAAGGTACCATATTCCTATTAATTACGTAGAGAAAACACAGAGAAAACAAAATCGCACCCTAAATCCATTTTTGATGTAAGCTAGTCTTCTCTCATTAAATCAGCATCTATGATTAAAACCAAGATCATTTTTGGTACATAATGTATTGCATTGTTAGAGCAGCATCTGTTTGTTGCACAGCAACACATTTTTCAGCTTTAAGAAACTGTACTCATATAGAAGAAACAATCCAGACTTTGAAGATACAAAATTATTTTTACTTCCAAAAGCATTTTGTACTAAAGGGGTTAATAACATTAATGTGCTAATATTTTGCATTCCAAGAAGAGGCTTCAAGCTGTTGGAAACATACAGAAGAAGGATTTCATGGTACTAACAGCTTTCTTTCAGTCCTATGGGACTGAGACAACTCAAACTTTAAGTGCTTAGAAGAAAGGCTCTGTAAAGCTATGAAGGCTAATCAATAGGGCTTTCACCAAATGATAATACAGTCTGAAATGAAATAAATTGGCCATAACAAAAATGCCTTACCCTTTTTCTCATCATTAATCTCAATATAGACAAAAGTACAGTATATACTACAAGTCCAAAATAGCTGACAAATATGCTTTCACACTACTTTTAATAATACAAAAAGAAAAATTCACAAATACAGAAAATTTTAGATTTGAAAGCAATTAATTATCCTATGTAGTTCTCAAACATCATTTATTCTTTTTACTAAGACTGTAAGATTTGTATTCCAGTTGTATTGTACAGTAGCGTATTTCAATTCTTCATTGAAAACACAAATCATTTGCTGCTGCAACCAGCCAAGCACAAGCAGAATTCAATCTCCCCAAATTTTCAAAAGAACAACATTGTTACAAGGGCTGAATATTTTTATCACTATGACAAGGAATCTTTTAAAACAGTCCCAAGTCTAAAAAAACGCTATATTGTAAACAAAACAAAACTGGAGAATTTAAATCACAGGCAAGGTATTGATACCTACGCTTTTCTCAATAGCTGGGTCACAAAAGCCTTCAAAGAACTTAGGTCTTAGTAGACAGAGGGAAGATTGAGAAGTCTGGCAAAGATAAAAATACACTTGATCCCAGCATCAGATCACTAAGCCAAAAGTCTTTTGCCCTTGGAGTCAATTATTAGATTCATAACTACGTACCATGGTCAAATTATGAAAAACTTACAATGTATGTTGGCCTGTTGCTCATGCAGCCCAGACATGGGTCTTATAACTAAAGACATCCAAAAAGCTGTTTTGGCATATAACTTTTGATGCCAACTTATTATGGCATCTTTCCTGAACAAGTGCATGGACTTTTCTGACTTGGAGAAAAATGGATTTAGATGTAAATTTCCTTAGTAAGAGTTCTGAATGCAATTAAACAACAAAGTTTTATTACTGTACAGGTTTCCTTACAGGTTAAAAATGAACAAACAAACCAAAAAATAACAAGCAAAAAAAAAAAAATCCTTCCCTCGCCCCCTAAAAAAAACCCAAAACCAACCACAAACCCCTGTGTCCAGACTTCACTTCTTGATTTTTTTTTCATACTCCTATGCAAAAGTGTTACAAAGTGATAGCTGGTCATAGAAAACAATGGGCTAATATAGAGTTTGAAATAATTTTTATAAGGAAAGAGGATTCAATACTTGATCTTTTTCTGATTAAAATACAATTAATAGCTATTGATATAATCAGAAACTTCCAAAATGGCCCCTCTCACAAATAAATGATTTAGTCATGCTTTAAGAATGGAGACTCAACTCAGACTTTCTTCAAAGGCTAGAAAAAAAAGTGACTGAGATTAAAAAATGGAGGTGAGAAGTGTCAAGGCCAAGGAGGACAGTAAAACTGCCTTCATTTACACAATTAGGAAGTTTCACTGAAATCTTCACCAACTCTGTAAGAATACAAAGAAAGTGTATGAGAAATTCTCATTCACAGTTCTCAGTGTGTAAGAAAGTAAATGCACTTCCTCATGCTCCTATCTGTTCTGGGTTTATCTATAGTCAATAATGTCTGCTTATAAGAAATGTCCCTAAGGGAGCACTGCTTAAATTTACAATTGTATTTATCCTGAAAGAAGAATTGTGTTGGCAAATGTCAGTTTTGACAAAACAGCTTCACCTAAGGTACAGGTTTGTAGATTTTCTCACTCTCAGTCACTCTTGGTGTGATTTTTCACCTCCATCAATCTAGTTTCCTTTCCTCCCATTTTTTCATCACAGCTATTTGTACATTGTGACAAAATCTTGAAATGAGGAACAAGAAAGGAACACTCAGTTTTATCTACATTTACCATTCAGCAAATCTGTCATTTCCACTTTAACTAAAGTGAGTGAAGCAAAGGAGGGATGCAGAGTGCACGTGGCAGTGAATCAGGAACTGAACTTGTCATCATCTGATTCTCACAGCAACACTCTCCAAGGTACGATGCATCCATCATTACCATTTTGGCAGAAAACATAGGCTCAAGCTCCAAGATTCTCCAGACCTGCATTTTAACCTGAGCAACCGAAGACCTTTTACAGTGTCATCCCCCCCTCCTAACAAAAAATAGCAACCAGAGCTAACTAAAAGGTATGCAAGGTAAGCCAAAGTCATGAATCCTGCTAGGTACATTTCTGAATAGGAACCTTGAACAAGAAATTTTCAATAGACTATAAGAACCAAGAGAGTGTTTTATTAGGAAAATGCTCATGAGAGTTCATTTCCTTCTAAAATAAGGATCAGCTTGCAAATCATTTTAAACAAAAAATACCCACTATAAAATAATGTCTGTAAAAATCCATGCAAGCTATTGAGAATCAGATAACTTCTTGACCCAATTCAGGGTTACAAACCAAGGTCTGGAATGTAACGAGATGCTGAATCGACCTTTGAGTCATCTGAATTGATTGTCATAAAGGCTTCAAACCACCTGAAGACTCAGGGGACAGAGACGGGGGAAGGAAAAAAAACTGAACCACTAAACAACTAGTAGCTCATTCCCAACATTTCATTAGTAGAAGTCAGCCATGTCAAGAAATACTTGGGAAATAAATTGTAAAAATAGTCCATTTTCCCCCTCCTCCTGAAAGAGGCTTTTGATTGTTTAGTATTAGTTTTTGTTCTAACACGCAAGTCACTCAGCTAGTCAGCCCAGTCAAGCCAGGAACATGTAAAAGTCTGATTTTGGGGAAAAAAAAAAAAAAAAAAAAAAGGCTATTATGACAGCTCAGACAGGAACGAAGCCATTCTGGTCCATCCTCCTATAAAGTCTTCATTTCTTTCTACCCATAAAGATCATCCTCCAAGACTGAAATCAATGAAATAAATCAAGATACAATAGGAAGTGACTTTACATAAGGGAGTAAAGGAAGTTTATTATTTAGTAGTAGAAGCAAGCCTCATTTGTGTTGCCCACATCTTGGGGGAAGTATAATCCATTGTGGAATAAAACAGTCATTTGAGTATATACCAACACCAGCATATGTTACGATCTTTTCAATATTCGGGAAAGTGTTCAAAAAAGTGTCATGCAAGCCAGTTCATTTTGCTATTTCATACAACAAATAAAAGGCACAAGTATGCAGTGAAAAATCATTCTTGATGTAAAGAAATGACCAGACTTATGGAGTAACATACTCTTGTAATCAGCACAACAAAGGCAACATGAGAGAAAGCAACTCAACTTCTAATCATGTTTTAGCTAACAGGTTGGTAGACACAACCATATGGAACAAGTAACGCCTCTTGTACTGAATGAATGGAATGCACTTCAGCTGTGCCTTTGCTGTTCTTAAATTATTAAGATTATGGGCACACTAATCTACTTGAGAACAATGTAAGAAAGCTAAAACACTGCACCTTCTGAAGCTCAAATACCATCAAACAGGAGGTCTCTAGTATGCTCCAACTGTGCTGCTCACCAAATTTCCCTCAAAAAAAGAAGATGAATTACTAAACTTTAGTTGTAGTTTGAACAAAAATATATTTAAAAATATACTGAAGGTAAAAGACTGAAAAAGATTGACTATCAGAAAATAATCAGTGCCAAAAATGAAACCTTGCATCACAGGGCTTCTTCCATGTCACCCCTTCCTCCTCCACTATTCCTTTCATATATTTAATCATCTGTTAGCAGAAATTTTTATAGAATTGGTTGTCAAAAAGAAATAGTGAGGATGATTATGTTTTCACAGAAGCATTGTTAATAATGGATGAGGAAATGAAAAATAATTAGTTGCAATTTTCTAAGCTTTTTAGCAAAATATTCACTAATCTCGTGCTTCATATACAATATCTGGGTAAAAATAAGATCTCTACCCCAAATCCCTTCTACATAATCAGGCCAATAACCAATTACTAATATCAGACAAGAGAGTAATCTATTCTATATATTCTACCCCTTCTCCCTTTTGAACAGGAATTATTTCTTCTTACCTTTAACAACTTAATCAATGAGTGGAACCACCCCTATGACTCCCCTCACACTTGCAGGCCATGATTCACAGGGTGGACTTCAACCATGCCAGTACCTACTTGAGGAACACAGCATGGAACAAGCAATCCAGAGGTTTTCTGGAGTGCATCGACAACAACTTCATTACACAAATTATCAAGTAGCTATTGAGGGGAAGGCTTGCTGCTGGATTTCATACTTACAAACAAGGAAGAAATGATCAGGGGTATAAAACCTGGAGGCAACCTTAGTTGCAGTGACCATGAGATGGTGGAATTCAGCATCCTGAGAGAAGATTAAAGAAACAAAGGCAAAAAGCAGGACCATAACACTGGACTTTCTTTAGAGGAGACTGATCTGTTCAGTGATCTGCTCAGAAGAATTCTATGCAGATGGTTGTGGGGAGAAGGGGCCATGTCAAGGACGATCTCCAGGCTTAAGAATGGTTCATTCCAAAAGGCAGGAAAACAAGCAAATATGGTAGAAAACCTGAATGGACGAACAAGGAGCAGCTGGCAGAACTCAAACACAAAAAAGAAAGCATACAGTAGATGGAAGCAGGGACAGGTAACCTGCGAGGAATATAAAGGCATCATCCGAATATACAGGGATGGGAGGATTAGGAAATCCAAAGCCCAGATGGAACTGAATTTGGCAAGAGATCTGAAGGGATTAAGTACACCAGCAGCAAAAGGAAGACTAGGGAATGTATGGGCTTAACTCCTGAATAGGAACTTGATCACAAAAAGACAAACAGAAGGCCAGTATCCTCAATGCTTTCTTTGCCTCAGTCTTTATTGGTGAAACAAGCCATCAGCAGTCCCAGGTCCATGAAAGCAGTGTGCAAGTCCAGGGCACAGCAGACTGATGCAGGTGGAGCAGAATCAAGTTTGGGAATATTTAAAGATACTGGATGTACACAAGTTCATAGGCCCTGAAGAGACAGACTCACAAATGCTGAGGGAGATGGCTAATCTCATTGCAAGTCCACTCACAGGAACCTTTGAAGGAACATGTAGAATATGGCAGGATTCTAGGAACTTGAACAAACCAAATGCCACTCCTCTCTTGAAGGAGAGCAAGAAGGAGGAACAATGAAACTACAGACTGCTCAGCCTCACATCAATCCCCAAAAAGAATTACCCTATGCGCCATACTGTAGGCTGGGGGTCAAGCTTCTGGAAAACAGCTTTGCAGAAAAGGAAGCAGGCATCCCAGTAGACATGAAGTTGAATATGACCCAGCAACGCATCCTCACAGCAAAAGAGGCCAAGAACATTAGAACAGTATTAGCAGGAAGTGGACGGAGGTGATTATTTCCCTTTAGAAAGCAGTGATGATATGCTTCTGGGGTACTGTGTGTAGTTCTGGGCTCCCCAGTACAAGACAGACATGAGCTTATTAGAGTGCCTCTAGCAGAAGGCTTGAAAGATAATTAAGGGTTTGAAGCACATGAAATATGAGCAGATGCTGAGAGAGCTGGGATTGTTTAGCCTTGAGAAGGAAAGGCTCATGGGATTTTACCCCTTTCTAGATATTTCCAATGGGAGGGAGTACAGATGCCACAGAGCCTGACTCAGTGGTATCCAGTAAAGAGGCAAAAGTTAATGGACATAAGAAATACCATTTTAAAATAGCAAAAACTTTTATCCTTAGGATAATAAAAGACCAGAACAAACTGTCCATGGCAGCTGTAGAGCCTCCTCCACCTTTGCAGATATTCAAAACTCAGTCAGACAATGCCCTGCTGATAGGAACCTACTCTACCTGACCCTGCTTTGGGTTGAGTGGTTGGACCAGATGGATCATCAAAGGTGCCTTTGACCTCAACTATTCTGTGATTCTTCAATGTGGTTTATGTGAAACAATAAATGTTTTAGCTCAGTTATTTGCATTCAACAGATATTTATACACCACCAGTGTTAATTAATCAGAAATCAGCAATAGTATCTTAAACAGCTTGCTAATGCAGGTCTTCCTAAATCACTGTATCAATGTTACTTCAAATATTTTGCCACATGCATAATTTTCCTGGTTTTGCTGGGTTTTTTTTTAAGACTCTGAAAATATCATGCGAACAAGACCCTGTATCTGATAGCACAGAATCATAGAATAGTTAGGGCTGGAAAGGACCTTAAGATCATCTAGTTCCAGACCCCCTGCCATGGGCAGGGACACCTCAC
>JANHGB010027744.1:0-11577 GCA_026283785.1 Coracopsis vasa | reverse complement strand
TCTGAAAATGATGCAATCCATGTGTAGCCTCATGTATGCCCAGTGACTATATAACGATGGCCTGTGTAGCAATACGGAGAGACACGCTTGGAGGAGTGATCCCCCGTGTCTCCCGGCGCTGCAATAAAGAATACCTGCTTGTCAACTTAAAACTTTGTTGGCGAGTTCCTGGAGTTTTCTCCGAATCACCACTTAGGTACATGATAAATTTTGTTATTCCAGGAGCGCACTTCTTTTCACACACACTGCTGTGATGACATCTTTACTTCTTTGTCTGGAGCCAGTCCTTTGCATGGTGTTTCCTTGGGCTTGCCAAAGAATGGTAACCAGATACAGGGGAACAGTCAGATTCTAATTAAAGAGGCAGCACATAATGGTTGGAGGGAGGAAGAATACAGAGATGAAAGATGAGGACAGTAAAATTATGAGTATGTTTGGTGTGATGGTTCATATGTTTATTTGGACTGTCATGTTGGAAAAGTCCTTTATTCCAGAAATGCTGTATGTGCACTAAAAGCTAGGAAAAGCAAAGAAGTGCCAATCATGTTTTAGTTCTAAGAAAAGTTGCTTTTAAAAATAATTTATTGAAATAAGTTTCCCTTTAATAAAGTTGTATTTTCCCCATTTGAAACTTTTGCCTCTCACTAACTCATCCAGTTTCATTCCTTTTTCATTATAATATTTGAAATTTCTTCTCTTATTTTTGACTTGTTTTGATCTTCTTTTCTTCCCTTACTCATTTGTTCCTTTTGGAAGATTCTTTTCTTCAGAAAGTAACTTTTTTCTTTTTATCATTGCTTCATTTCCACCTGCCTCTCATGGATTTTTTTGTCTTTATTTATTTATTTTTGCTTGTGTATGATTGACAGTGTCTAAAACCTCAGTTAACAGTTCAGTGGTTTGTGGGAAATTGTCAAGCTGGAGCATCATAAGAGGATGGATTATAAAATCAGTTTCAGAGTACTAGGAGTAGAGGTCTTGATAGACTGCATTTTAAAACCTTCTCTTGTATACCAGTACGCCCGATTGTGCTCAAGCAGCTGCAACACTGTGGCTGTTTTTAGAGGAGATGAAGAAATGTAAATTCTGGCCTGAGTTCTGCAGGATCAAACCCCCCTGACGTAGCAAAGAAATACAGTTCTAAACCAAAACAAAACAGGGTTTTTTTTTTTAATGCGTATTTTTAAGCTCTTCTCAAGCATCTTTAAAAGGCTTGAGTCTGTCAAAAATGGAAATGCTTTGGTTCAAAGAGAATACAGTTTTGACTCTCTCTTCCCCCTCCTAACATTAATGCTTTGTTTGTTTCATAACAGGACTGTGAGAGGGAAACTTACATATTGAGTGGAAAGTGCTGTGAAGGGCTCTGCAGAAAGAGAAACTCGTATGTTGGAAATGGCATAACTGCTTTAGTGTAATTCTGTGACCAACCTTATAATCTGTATTCTCATGGGGCTGTATTACTGTTTTCTATATACTGCCTAAAATTTTATTTAATCCTATCCAGCTGCCCCCTCACCAGAAGGGGTTATATCTGTCTGTGGCCTTTGTTTTATTCTAGGTGCTGTAAGTACATTAGTTTTGAAAGGATGGCTTTCAGGTAAAGTTCTCTGACAATGCATCTGACACATTAAAAGTGATAGTTGTCAAAATTGACATAATTCAGCTGCCAGCTGCCTTAATGTAAACTGAATACTTGCTCAGACAAACAATTGTTCCTTAATTCCGGGCTTTTATTAAAGGCTAGAGATGCACTCTGTCATGGAGAAGTAAGTGTGAAGCAATCAGTAGATCATAAAGCACTTTCATTTGCATAGTTGATGTCTAATATTTGTTATGCTTCTACTAGATTTACTCACAACATATAATGGAAAGTATTCTCTTGTTTTATGTCGTCCTGAGACACTGAAGTCTGTTTAATCTCTTTGCTGTACTATGTAATGATTACAGTTATGGCTAGGTATAAACTTGCTTCTGTAGCAAACTATATTACAAGTAAAAGTTTTGAAAGATATGACTTGATGAGATTCATATCATTTAATGCAGGAAACACTTCATAACTGTCCTTGCAGTCATTGCAGGTCTTACAAGCTGTGAATTTGCCATTTATTTGGATATTGTATCTAAAGCTCTTTCCATATATTTATTTATACACACATACTTAATATATGCATTATGTGCATATGTATACATAAGCAAGTATTTGTAAGAGCTTTTCCTCCTCAAAACCTCTTGCTTCCATATCTTTATATTTTATACAAACATATAAGCTAAGGAAAGTTTATGGCTGCAAGAGAAGGTACATTTTACAAAGTATGTAGAAACATCCATGTATTTTAGTCTCTTGCTTCACTGATGAAAAATGGGCAAGTTGAAAATCATTTACGCTCACCTGTCATCCACACTGACAGAAGTCTGCTCACACAGAAAACTCACACTGTTGGCTTTAGTTTTATGTGATATTTTGGTTTTGATGAGTTTTGATGATGTAACATGAGTTTTAGTTATGGTGAGTTTGCTTTATGCACACTGAAAGTGATTAACCAGTATTTATTTGTATGGGCAATACTTTGGAACTGAAACAGTGAGCAGTGTTTGAAACAGTTCTGCTGTTCTCATTGGATCACTGAGTTCATGTCTTGTTTTTTTTTTAAATGTCTAGGGATTGTAGTTACACTGAAATCAATTTTAAACAAAAAAAGCTTTATGATGTTTTAAAATAATTTTTTATTAATAAAAAAGGTGAACCAAATCTTTTGATACCCCAGGTACCAAGGCATTGTTTTCCTAACTACTGCAATATTAAAAGATTGTCTATAACAGCTGGCAGGAACTGAATATAGCACTGGAAGAACTTCTGCACAGTTCCTTAGGAATTCAGTATTTGGAATAATCATGATGAAAGATCCCACCCTTTCAGCCTAATAAATAATGGCAGTAACAGGCAACAACATTATGATTCAGCTTTGCAGCTGTGATGGCGTATGGGCTTGAAAATATCACTTAAAGCTTTGTGCTTCTAGTGCAGCTGTGTTATTCCTACCAGAGATACAAAATAACCTCTGGACAATAATGTCAGTTGAACCCTGGGAGACCTGCTGTAATATGGCTGTAAGAAGGTGTTAATAACTGCGAAAAGCAATTGGGCATAAGCAGGATTAATGGGGGTGTTTTGTTTTGTTTGTTTAGTTTTGTTTTTTTTTTTTTTTTCTATAAAGATACCATTTTGACTTGGTATTCTGCCACTGCAGCACAGGCTGTGTTGACAGTGGATCAAAGGGGCGCACTATATTAGATACTGTGTAGTTCCGTTCTTTCTATGTAGGATCTGCATGAACTTTTTGCATTCCTCAGTGGGATTCTGTTAGAAAATTTGGAGTAGTTGTTCTGTATTACTTAATCTCAAAGAGCCAAGAATGACCTATCAAATTTCGACTTGTATTTGAGATCAGAAGCTGCTTCTGATATTTCCTGGCAGTTGAAGATGAAGAGTGTTACAATCAAGAGTTTTCACCTGCAGGAATCATTTTTCATATTTTTCCATTTGTTTTGTTTCCTTTCCTCCAAAAAATATGAGTGAACAGTACACAGAATGGTATTTTGCATATAAAAGAGACTACAGTAAACATCTGAAAAATAACATGCATTTTTTGGGAATGGTTATTAAATAGTTAAGACACAAAGTCTTTTACTTGATATATTTCTGGGGCAATATCTAATTTTTTACAGTGTTTTATGTCTTCCTTGTTGGAAGTATCAGCCTATACTCTGTTTAACTACTTTAAAAAATATGATCATGGAAACTGCATTAAATGCTCTAGAACTAATTTTAAAGGGTTTGTAAAAATAAAAGATATTAAGATTATTATCCACAGTGCATTCTCTATCAGCTGGCTGATTTATGTGCAATACATAATTTCTCTTACTTTCTTTGAGCCACAGTCAGAAAGATACCCAAGCCCTCTTTAACAGCCTGAGCTAGAGTTATTTATGTTACTGTCTCCCTTCTGACATGCACAAGCATCGATGTCAAGTGGCTGATCCTTTTTCCCCCACAATTCTACGTGAATGATGTAGGGGTCAGGGCTTTTGTCTTTCAGAGACGTGTTTATAGAAATGCTTCCCAGAGGATGTTTGTCAGTTACTTTTAAAAGTACTGATTCATGGAAAGCACTAAAGTGTGTGATTTCATGAAAAAGATCTAGAGGTGAGGTAGGACACAGCTAGCACACATTTACCCATGAATGGAGCACTTTTCCATAGAGCAGCTCAAACCTGTACTGCAGCTATTTTAAAGGTCCAAAGGTCTCCTTTAAAGTAACTGCCAAACCAAGTTTGTTCTTCACTGATTTTATAATCTGCATATGAAAGACTTGATCTGGAATGGGACCTCAGCCTGGCTTCCAATTTTATTCCCTCAGGTCTGAAAGTGGAAAAATTATGCACGCAGGGCCTGATTCTGTACTCGCTAAGGAAGGTGCAACTACAGCAATTGCAATGAATCCAGTGGAATTCTTCCAAATTGGCATTCACTACTGGGAGTACAAATTTAGCCCATATATTTGTGGGGAAAACAACTGTGAACAAAAAAATGGCAATTTAATCTTTTTCAATTATTCTCACTCATAAAACTCAGGAACCATATACTTTCAATTAAAGTAATTTAGATTTCAAATTAGGATGAAGGAATCTCTTTCTTGACTCAGTTAGAACCGTATTTTTAGCTAATTGCAGAGTTTTCTCTCCAAATGTAACATCCTGAGTTCTCATCCCCATCAGAATGACATCCCAGTTGTTAGTTGGTCTTGCTCCAAAATATTTAATATCTAATCAACCCATCAGAAGAAAGCTTCTCATCTTCCTTTCCAGTATTATGAAAATGAGTGGGCCAGCAGAACAGACTATACAGCAGGAGTATGCCAAGTAACAAATCAGATATCCCTTTCCTTCTAGAGTTACAGTCACCCTTGGCGGGGCAAGTTCAGAAGTTGGCAGCATCCCCTTTTGCAGTTTCCATCCCCTTATAATGCTGGAGATCTAGTTGCTGTGTCTTGAGTCACTTGGCTTTTTCAGCAGAGTCAATTAGACTGCTATTGTATTCTCTTTAAGCTGCCTCTTCCGGAGGTTGTGGAGTCCTGGTCTGATGGGTTTCCTTCTTAAAGAAACTCTTCCCAATCCTTGGTCCTTTTTGCTCTTCCCTGGACCAGAAGTGCAACAACTGATCAGTACATGATTGATACAGTGGCAAAATCATGTTTTTTCTTTTGGCCTATAGTTGTTCCTAATTTACCCCTAACACTTGGTTTGCTTTTCAGACTGATACCTCTTTCAAAAGCAGAGGCTTGGCTCCTCTGTGGCTGCAGGGATCCAGTTTAAGGTTCACGTCAACTGATTTTTAAATTTCTTTCTTGTGAGAAGACATTAATGTTTGTCTAAACAAACAAACAACCAAACAAACCACCACACAAAACCCCAAACCACAACAACCTAAAGAAAGTCCATGTGCTCACTTCAGCTCAAAACAAAACAAAAATTACAATTTTCTTATCTGAACACAGGCAATAGTATGAATCCAAAAATCCCCAAACCCTTAACCTGTTTCTCATTCTGAATAAAACTGATTTAAGCACATACACACAATATTGTCATCTGAGCAGCAGTAGTCATTTAGTTGTTTCCAATCTGTCTTTAAAAAAAAAAAAAAAGTCATTATCAAGGATTAAAACTTGCCCCCTTTGAAATTGATGAAAAATTCTTACCAGCTGCACTGGATCAGGATTTTACTTCAGAGATAACCATCCCTATTTTAACTCAACATTCCCAGTGATACACCAATACTAAAAACAGTAACTGAAATCTGTACTGCGCATTTTAAACAGAGCTCCCGAAGCACTAAATAATCTTCTAAAGTGATTTCATATAGGAATAGCTTTTCTTTCTTAATACAATGCAAGGACAATTTGGGTAGCAGAAAGCAACTGCCCAAGAGCAAATTGCCATGCTGGTATTCACTAATTACTCTAATCACCATTATTAGTAATTATTAATTTTGGCTGTATTTTCCCACAGAGCTGCTTTAATGCAGCCAGCTTAGCCATAACACAGCTAATTTTAAGCCCCAAGGTGCCACACGAGACACAGCAGTCCCACATCCCAAAATGCCCTGCTCTGCTGAGATCTGTCTCCTTGCGGAGGCTGCTGTGGCAAGCATGTGCACCAAGCAAGCCCAAGCAGGCTCTGCCAGCCCCACACTGTTACCTAAATGAGCATCCAGTGTCAAGTTCAACTTTCACTATTACTGTGACATGCAGAAAACACGGTGCTGGCCAAAATAAAGGATTTCTCTGAGGTTTTATCTCTTTTGCTATTTAACTATTGTTAAAATAGTTAAATCAGTGCAATTCCTGGATTCTTTTCTCAATTATGTCATCAGCAAAGGGTCCAAAGAAGTGCAGTTTGCTTAGTAGAAGTTAAATTTTATAAAAATACATTTGTTCCTAAAGCTGCAAACAACCTGAAGGACTGCACCAATTTAAATACTGTTTTCTATGAGGTTAACTAAACCCCTGCAAACACCCAAGGCAGATCTGCCCTAACACAGAAACACAGTTCCTGCTTCAGGGAGCTGTTAATAAAGTGCCATATGCAAGAGAGATGCAGGCTCCCTTGGCTGGACTTTGCCATACTCACAGCCCAATGGACCTAAGGGGCTCACAGCTCTGGAGCCCAAAGGATTGATCTTAATACTCCCATTAGCTAGATTAAACACAGATCTGTGCAGGCAATACCGAACTCACCTCTGCCTGAACCTCTGAGTTAGCCCACGTCTGCCATCAGCTTAAGTAACATTTCTGAGATGAGTTTGTTCTGGATAGAAAGTCTCTGGTAATGCTCCTCATTGCTGTTAAACTTTGGGTATTTGAGAAGTATATTGCACTCATGGATATGCCCTCACAATTTAAAATGGTTACTCATCTTTTCCTAACCAAAGCTAGTAATGCAGTTGTTCTGGATGCGCTGAAACCACATGATTATGAAAAAGAATGGATGGGAATAATCAGAAACTATTCCCACCAGAAATGATGTAGTCATCCCCAGCTTTAAGCCTGCATCCCTCGCCCTTTTATTGCAAATAAACCTGTTGCATAATTTGGCATCAGATGGATGCCAAGAAGGTGTGCCTGTGCTTGGGGCTGCAGGTCAACACTGTGTAAGGAAGAGAAGCTTAAAGCTTAACCTAGAAGAAAAGAGAAAGCAGAGACCTCACCCACAGGAGTGAGTGGTCAGTGAAGGCACTGTCTTTCACACATTCCTCATTGCCTGAAACATTGCCTGAGACTGAAATAGGACCATATTTAGCAGCTACAATGCAAAATGTGGTTTTCTAGAAGGAAAGGGGCACCAAATATTGTACCTCTGCATCTATCTCTGCATTTTTCGTATTATGTACGTTAAAAGAATGACATATTTTGCATACAGCTATGACTGAGGTGGAATTACTCATAACTCTAATCCTTTCTGTCTCCTTTTTCAGCCACCTGAAATGGTTTTCTACTATTATTGAAAATTAACATTTCCTTCTGTACTGAATGCAATAGATCACACATGCAATAGCTTTTATGGTAGCTCCAAGGCAGAAAGGGTAAAAAAGCACTTTAATTATAAATTATTCAGAAATACATTATATGAAATATGTTACCATGAAGAAGATGATGTTGCAGCATCCTACAATGCAATGATAGGGCATAAAAATTATGCACAGCTTTTGCCAGCCCTCAAAAGTGAGTGGAAATGGGGTTGGAGAATAAAACTTGTGTAAATAAATTTGAGTGGATGGATGAAAACCAGGAGAATTCTCTTTTCTAAACATTTACCAAACGAGCTCTAGGTTTAGTTACTTAGTGCACTCCAGAAAGTCATGCAATAAGTAGGCTTTTATAAAAGTAAAAACTTCCAATATTAAAATATTGTCAGAAAGCTTCTGATGTCAAATGAAACAGTATATTAAACCACAAGGACTTAGAGAGCTGTTTGACTTCAATGGCCTTTGTGTCAGTCCTAAAGAAGCTATTTAATTGTTGAAATATAGAGAAAACATAAGATTAAAACAGGGCGGTTAACTTTTTTACTGTGAAAGGGCTGGCATCGGATCCAGTCCCATCCTATCCATCCCCCAGGGAGAACTTTCTTCCTACCTGTAAATAAAAAGGAAAATGTCAAATTTAATTAAACAAACCTATTGTTCAGCAACACAGACATTCTGAAGAATTAAACCAGCTAAACACAATAATATTGCCATGGGGATGTCTGCCAGCATGTCCCTTATGAAAAAGGAAGGATTCTTCCACAAGATTTTGGGCTTGTCTCATTGGTGAGACATTCATTTTACATTGTTACAGCTCTTCTTAGAGCAAGCCTTACACCAGCATAAAACTGGCACAATCCACTGGGTGAATCAGGTCCAGTATTTAAAACACTAAAAATCAATTCTTACCAGCCACAAGGATGATTATTTTAAGTGGAAAAATGTGTATTTCGTAAAGGTTGTTTGCCACTTTTGCTCAGAATTTGTGACACAATTTCTGCTGAACAACATCCAAAATCTCTGATAGTGGTTCAGCCAAAAGTCAGCCCTCAGAATCTGCTCAGTTCTCAGCTGCATTTCAGTGTTTGGGATTTTTTTACACTAATACATCTTTCCCATTAAAGAACAATCTATAAGATGACAATCCAAAGAACAAATACCCATTGTAATTAAAGTGACTAAAAGAGAGAACAGGTCTGGATCTTCTGAAATACAGTACTCCTAAAAATCTGAGGAAATATCTCTTCACTTCTTGTGAAGAATCATGGAGTCAATCACCAAAGGACTCCAGCTAAGAAGCCGCTAACTCCAGGCAAAGCGTTGTGCTGGTCCAAGCAACAGAGCACCATGTCAGCATGTCACAGGGAGTAGGAGCATGTGTTGCACAAACACCCTGCCCAGTGAAGTGCAAACCCCCTGAGAGCTGCAGCTGAACACTGTCCTACACAGATAGGCTGCCAGCAGATACAAGAGCACAGCTTATTCTTCAGGTTATCACAGCAGCCTTTCAAGCCTCGCTCTGGATTGTAATATCCCATTATACACATGACACGATGCTGCATTAAGACAAAAGGGCTGAAATCATTAGTGGCTTTGTTCCATAGTAAGTGTACGTAAATCACTGTCACTGTGGTCTCAGCCTCATTTTCTCTCCTTACCACACAGCCATTGGCATTTTTCCCTGCACTGGCTGCAGACCTCGTGCACCCAGGCAGCACCCTGCTTGGCTGAGTTGTCCCAGCAGAAAAACTAATAAAGTAAAGAGCATTAAGTTGGATTGTCTCCATGAACTGACTTGCTGTGTCATAACATGAGCTCCTGTGCTAGCTAAAGGGTAAGGCCAGAACCGTAAGTGCCACTAGATACACAAAGAGGTAAATAGGAGTTGCACCCTTCCATCCTAAAAAGCAGCATCTCTCCAGGCGTGGGGACCATGCAGCTTACATGTCCTATTAAATAATGTTCTCTAGGGACCCCACGGTCCGCAAGATAACCTTGCTTGTGCAGGATCTAGTTATACAGCACTGTGTTCACAGGGGTAATGATGACCAAAGAAGTGTCTGTGACTATACAACAGCTTTTCTCATTCTTAGTTTTATCAAAAAGGTAAATTTTAACCTAATGTCACATTTAGCATGTTTACTTTTTATTATTTTTCAGTTATGCTCAACTTTGCCTTCTATATTCTGTGTAGTTTTCATGCCAGAATTACAGGAAGCTTTCCCAATGCTGACTTTCATACACTTATTAGGTGGAGTTTCAGTTGACCTCAAGGCAGATACACATCAGATAAGAAAACTCAGAACACAAAAGACAGGGGCAAAGCAGTTTGAACCAGAAATGCAGCTGATGTATCTGGACCTTATTAAAGCATTTGATACAGTGCGTCAGAAAATTGGACTTGAAAAATTAACTCAGATTTGCTTGGATCTAAGGACTTCCACGTGTTTTGAGAAATAATTGGAAGTTGTAGGGTTATGAAAGTGGCAATAACATTGAGTGGAAGGGTGGTGCCTGTGCTAATGTGACATATATTTTGAACAATTAATTCAATAGGAAGATGATATTAACTGGGAAACACTAGCAAGAAAAGAAAAAGGGGCAAGACAAACCAAACTACCAGAAACATACACTTAAGAATATCTGAGCAAATAAGATGAGATTTAGTGTAAAAAATGGAAGATACCAGAGTCAGATGGATGAAAATTGTCCAAATTCATCAGGGATGATACGCAGTACTGGGAAAAGTCCCCCAGGTGACAGGGCAGATTAACTCTAAGGTTGCACACTGCTGTGGGCTTTCAAAAAGGGGTGATTTTTGGCTCCACATGCCAAAGTAGCTGTGCACTACGGACAGTGACAGCAAGTGTCATTTTTTGTCTTCTTTTCAGAGACTGAACCTAGATTTTTAATGGACTTTAAGTCATCTCCTGGGATAAATTGCAAAAAGGATCTGGCTCCCTGTACAGCGAACGTTCCGACTCTTCTCTGTTTGACTTCATCCCATTATTTCGGTTTATGCTAAGCTGAAAAACTTTAAGGAAGCTCCCTCTTTTGCTAGTTTTATTGTTCAACAACTTGTGGACAATCTTCAGATCTGCCAACACAATTTAGCAGTATGCACCTTTTCATCTTTCCAATAGGTCAGTCTTTCTAAACAGCACTTTCCCCATTTGACTCGGCTCTTCAAGAATGGTCAGGGATCAAGAACAAAGTCCTAGCACACAGAAGGATCCAATACTGAGAAGAGGGAGCCTCCGCTAGCACTTGCAGTGAAGCATACCTGAGATAGTATGTCAGACAGCAGGAGGGAAGATGTCTGAGCAGAGACAGCTCAGTACAGAGCTGATGCTCCTAAGATGCATCTTTAGCATCATGATGCAGTGTGCCTGAAGCATGGGCCTTTCCTGCCTAAAACCAATCCCACCTGCAAGTGCATTTTCAGAACTACACATAAATAATTACTTTTATGGCCTGTGCTACAGCTGAAGATAATGGATTTACTCCAGACTTCCCTAATGTGACAGGGCAGAACTGTATTTAGTGAAATCCACCTGATTGTTTAACATTTGACATTAGAATCTATGAACACTTTATTGTTTGGATTGCTTTTCATCAAACTGGGCAAAAGCTCTCCATCTTGTAGCCATGTCATTATATGAATAAAAACATCAGGGGCTACTTCTGCCTCTGTTTTCCAGAACAAAATACCTTTTATTTTTACTGTGCGTAATGAAAGAAAATCACCGTGCAGAAAAGGTTCTTCCCGAAAATACATGTTAGCAATGCACTGAACGGATGTTAACCTGCCCTATTAACCCTTGATTAGCCGCGTTCGCTGCTCAGCCCATGTTTTGTAATCCCAACGCACAATCACACTGAGGATCTCTCACAAACTGTGCAATCAATAGAACGATGGCTAAAAAGCTACCCGGCATCTCCCACCTACGAGCACCGCGGTTGCACCGGCAGCGGCGCCTCTCGTCCCCCCAGCG
>JANHGB010027743.1:0-14170 GCA_026283785.1 Coracopsis vasa | reverse complement strand
AAGCTACTCCAGTTGACCTCATGTGTAAAACATCTGTCTAAGATTACAAAGACTAGGAACATATGAAGCATAATTGTGCTTAGAGAAAAAAATAACATCAGCTAAGGGAACATCTGTTTGACACTGGCACTGCCCGTACGCTTGTCGAGGCTTTCCTGATGCCTGCCATCAGGATATTATGTAAGAGAGGAAATAATAAGTACCCAGGATGCATGAGATCTACCGCATCTGTTCTGGTCAAAAACAACAGCAATTTAACACAGCCTCAGTGTAGAAGATTCCCCAAAAAGAAACAAGGGGAATCCTGGCCACATTCTGTGATAGTTGCAACCACACAAATGCCAGCTCTTAACTTCTTTCCTCTGGATCCCCTGTTGTTGATTACTGTTTATGGGTAAGAAACTTATAATCAAACTAATTGAGCTGGGTGAAATTGGAACTTATTCAATTACAAGCCAACAAACTTTCTTTGCTGATTTCATTTTTGCTATAAGCAAAGATTTAGATATTCAGAAAGTAAAAAACAAATTAATACATTTTACTGACCAACACTGCTGACTGCCATCTCCCAGAACAGGCTAAGAAACCTCATGCGTGCTTTCAGCAATGTAAATTTGACTTTACAATAAAACCCAAAGGCCAAAGATACAAACTTGGTGTCAGCCATGCAAATGCCAGCCATGTGTGGTCCTGTGCTAACAGGAATCTCATCCAGCCCCTGGACATACAGGCCATACTGTCATGTTTTCCCAGCCCCACACTACTCAGTTGCACATTCATATATCATAATTGGCAGGTTATTTGCAATAACACACACAATCCCTTCTATTCATGAATCCAGCTAAACCTCTTACACACTTATCAGTCATGAGTGAGACCTGTGCACAGGCCATAGTGACTGCAAACACGCAATAAAACTTGAAACTACCATAAGAAGAGACAATTAAAGAATTGCAGATGGACTGCAATCCTAAATTAAGATTCCACACTATTCCAGTTACACAGAATGGATTCATCAACATTAAATAAAGCAACAAAACAACATCATGTAGGTGACAAGTGGCTTCTTCCCAAGCCTGAAAGCCAGAATCCAGCTAAACAAGGATTCCTGCAACTTGCAAAGTATTTTTTTTCAATACTCACCCTGCTTGTGCACTATTAAAAAAAAAAAGAAAGAAAAAAAAAAGGTACATTATTTACTTGGAGGATCAGAACAGTAACTGAGGGTCTGAGCAAATCTCTCTCGGTACTACAGGATAAGTGGAAAATATAAAAAAACCAAGGCAGTACATATAATACCTGTTTAAGTAAATGTAAATAGTCTATGCACAGTAAATAACATTTCTGTTATAAACCAAAGTATTTTGGGTTTGTCTATATAGAAGCCAAAGTAAGTTGTCATTCTGTAAGAAACTGGCACATTATCAGACCCTGAAACACTTGAAGAACTGATCATCTAGCTTCAGCTGCAATGGATAGGCTGGAGATATCAGCAACAGCACTGGACACCTAACAACAACTGTGCTGAAATCTAACTATTAGAATTTAACTGCTAATGAAGAAGTTGAGAGAAAGAATTTTTCTCATAAATACTTTAAAGCAATATAAGGACATGAACTACATTTTACTATTCAGCTCTAGATACATACCTTGTATATTCGGAAACGTGTGTTGAAGGGAAACCGGTGTAAGGTGATAACAAAAATGTATTTGTTGGTATATTTATAATATTAGGACAAAAAGCAGAGGGTCCAAGCTGGTTTACTACTATATTTGGATAGTATACACTTGGAAGCATTGTCTGACAAAGGAGGAAACAAACACTTTGTTGTCATAAAACTGATGGGATAAATCTGGTCATATTTGCAAGAAGTGCTAAAGTAACTGAGGTGTACTCAAATACAACAACAGAAGAAAAACACAGCAACACCAAAGCAACTTTTATTTTTCCCTTGAAGCTTAACTTGTTTTTAAAAACTCTAAACACTTATTTAAATTTTGAGGCTTGTAAGCATCTTCCTTGTCCTTATCCTGTTTCATGCTTTGTTTAAAGTTTCTGGGAAAAGGCCAAGGAAATATGAAACTAATTTTGTAAAACATGTGAAAGCCTTTAACAAAAAGACAAGATTCATGTTTGTCACATGCAATTCCTTTATACTTTTAGATGTGAAAGAACGAAAAGATTTAGACTCCGAAGACTCTAAGCAAGCTTATTTCTGTAAAAAGAGATTCTTTCATGAAATATACAGTCAGCATGAAACTGGAGGCTGACAGTTCACAGAGCTACTTCTCCCATAATATTAGCTACGAGAACTTCAGCACAATAAAATACAATCATGCTAAGAACATGAGAAATTCATGTTCATAAGAATCAAACGTTCCACCAAAAAATAAGATGCTTTTTAATCTTGTATTTTCAGTACTAATGTACTTCAGTACCTCTCATGAAACATGCTCATATATTAATAGCTATGTTATTAACATTTTCATTTGCTCTATCATATTTTCAAATTCACTGCCTGAGGAAGTGGTTTTCAACTGGCAGTTCATGGCCCCTATACAACTGGTGGCCTATAGCTGAATGGCTGAGATAAGGTAACTCAAAGAGGCAAGTATGCTCTAAGAACCTTTAACTTGTAATAAAGAGGGCTGACCATTCACTACAAAAATTCCAATGGCTCTCCAATAGGACGCCATCAAAGCAAAAGCTGTCAACACATGTAGTGTCTACACCCAGTGTTGAGTTTATTTAATTATGATGACTGAAAAGAACTATGTTGTAGTCTAAAATGGAAAACAAATTCTCAAAAGATCAACCAATTTAAGAGCTCCACATGGATTTTCATTTTTTTTTCTGTTCTGGTGGTAAGCAACAGCAATGTAGCCGTCAAAGTCATCAGTTTCTGTGTAACATCCACAGTCATCTGTTAGTTTACAGTGGGGCATTAATACCTGTATTAGCATCTGCATCATACCTGATGAACAGCCATTTTTGAGAGCACTTCCTCCTGAAATGCTTTCACAGCTTCAATCCGTCTCTCAAGTTTGGATAGTTTCTTCTGCAACAGAAAAGAAAAACAGCATGGCTTAAGAAACATTTAAGAGTTCACCTTAAATAAGGAAGCTAGATACCGTTATCATATGAGGAGTAGACAGTGAAACAACTGCCATGAACACAGGCTTAAAATAGAAATATTATTAACTTACCTTTCTGTCACACAAGATGAAAAGATTGCATACTTTTGGGGTCCTTCTCAGGGAGTATACCAGGTACTATAATAGTCTTATGCGGTACACATGCAAAATATTCATACAGCTATGCAGACACTTACTAGGAATGATACGGCTGTTTCTTCATGGGTTTCTCTACATTGGACTTCTTCAACTCTTCTGTTTAAACTTTCTAGTTTTTGATTAAAGAAGTAATTTAAAATATCCATCCGCTCACCAATCACAAGATTAATCTATAATAAAGAAAAGCCATATTTCAAATCTAAAAGTCTAAAAACATTGAAACAACTACACAAAACGAGTTCTGAATTTAAAATCTGAGGGTCAGGGAGTAAGGTCATTGCTTTCTATTGTTTATAGGGCATTTCTGGCAGGTACAAGACGTACCTTGTCACTCTTCATTGGACTTAACTTGCTTTACATAAAGGAGGTGTGAAAACATACTTACCTTCTAAACTTAAGTAAAATCAGGATGGTATATTCATCACCACCACTGCACTGGAATAGCTTTAAACAGTTTTTAAAATGTTCATAATTTCTCTATGTACAAAATTTAGGATTTTACTTTCTACAAGACTGATGATCAAAAATTGTTGAGAGGCAAGATCTCTACTTCCAAGCAGAAAGTACTTATGAGCAAGTGCAGCTTGATATTCTGAGAAATAAAATATTAATGACTGTATAAAAACTAATATTTACATTTCAATACATTATAAATAATATTATTTATATTAAAATTATTTGTTGATCAAACACACATCAGGATAGGTGTCCTTGATACCAACTACAACGAAAAAATGTCTATATAAACAGGACTGAGAGTATCTTAATGTCAAGAAAATAAAGACTTTTATAATAAGTAGTGGATTTCCTAGGGGGAAAAAATTTTCCATTAAAAAATATATAAATTCCTGATCATTTTTCTCTACATGAAGTACTTGTTTTCTGCCTCAGTGATAAAAAAGAAATTGCTAAACTTATTCCTTTTGTTCAATGACTTTACTGAATTGCTTCTGCTTTGTTGCAACAATACAATAGCTCTCTCTCCTTTACAAAAAGCAAAAGAACAAAGAAAGTATTTAGCTTTTTTAATTCTCTTAATTAAAATATTTATTTCCTATTATACCTAATAATTGCTAAAATGTTGAGGCTTTTAAAATATTCTTAATGCCTTGAACAAAGAATTGTCTTGGTCCCAGTTTGAAAGAGAAATAAATCTGTCTCCAAGACAGGTATTGATGAATAGATATTGATATGCCACAATACAGATAGATATCACAGGCACTTATGTTGGGGACACTCACAGGACCAGATTTTTCTGGTCATTCACTACAGCCATAAGTTGAGAACTAACTATTGCTTTCCAATTCAGCTGTTCCTTCTCACCCTTTTCACTTCTTCACATATCCTTTTCTATTTGTCAGTCTTTCCTGTCCAATTCCAATGCAGACAGCAGGGAGCTTTGTACTAGCAGAAATTGCTGTCAAATGAAGAACTAAGTATCATTTAAATGCCCCTTTTCACAAGGACTTCTGGCATCCAGTGCTTCAGTGGCATACAGCAGTGATAATGCTCTAAGCAGTGCAACACGGTTGAACTACTGGAGTTCAAGTCACATGTTATAATTTTTTTCCTGGTGACAATACATTTCAGAAAGTCCCCAGAAAATGATAAAATCATGCTTCCCACAGAAGACAGTGGGAGTATTACAGCAATTTCTAGACAACTGATCAGTGTTTAGGTGTTCATCCTTTGACTTTCTCCCTTCACTGAAGCTGCATGAAGAGTTCAGAGCTCTCCAATCCATCTTGGATACTACAGTCCTTATTCTAGGTCTCAAACAGTAGCAGCTGATAAAGAAATATTCCCTTAACATGGAAAGGAACTAAAGGAGAATTTTCAGATATTCCCCACAAATGGAAATCATTATCCCTCTGAGTAATTCCTCCTGTTTCTATCTTCTGGAAGGAGCAGTCTGACACACATTCAAAAAGTTATAGTCAGATCCAACTCACGAAGCAAATGTTACTTTACCTAAACTACACAAGAAGTGGGTGCATTCATATGCAAATTTCATCCTATGTAGCAATCAAAATATTTAAAATTTTGGGTAAGCAGAGAATTCAAACTAACTTCAGTATTTTCTCCTCTCCAAACACCCAGTTACAGTCTCCCTAAAAAGATGCGGTTACCAACATCGTTAATCTAAATCATTGGTACTCCCCACAAATATACCTTAAGTCATAAACAGGGTGACCCCATCTATCTTAAAACACATACAAATCAACAATTCAAACATTCAAATCACTGCACGTTACCTTTCCCAAAAGACTTTCTTCATTTTTTGAGACTGTGCAAATACACTTTTGCTTGATTTCGTCAGCAAGCTTAATACATTCGCATTGGGTATTTTCTTCGATTACTGAGCTTACCCTCTTCCTTTCAGTGCTCCCTGAGGAACAAAAAAGCCACTCTTAACCTTTCAAACTTCTGTCTATATTACAATATAATTAATTACAGCTGAGGGCAATGGAGGGAGGAATTGTATCATTCAAATCAGTGATGTGCTTCCTTAAATATACTGCAGCAGTTTGATCTTGATAGTTGGGATGCAGTATTTTGTGGAAAAAAAAAATCCCAAAAACCCAACCAAATATTCAGGCATCAAGCAGGGAGAGAGGGAAGAGGGGGACAGAAACAGGACCAAGTTGCTGCTATGAATTTTCTTACTACTAAATTTTGTTAGAGTTACTTATTGAGACCTACTTTACCCTCCTCCTTTTTTTCAAGTGATAACATGCTCTCTACCTTGAGATAAGCAAATATAAGACAATGTCTTTTTCTTCTGAAATACCACTGAGATATGCCTAAAGGCTTTCCCTATGCTATTGTGGCCCAGTGTCTCTCATCTCTCTTTCATGCAGAGTTTTTTGACATACCCTGCATTTTGAAAGCCCCTTCCTGAGATTAGGGATTCTTTTTGCTTTATCAGCTGAGAAGATGGCCTGAGAGGCATGTCAGAACCATCATCATTTTAGATACACTTACTACCAGCAAATGAAATGCCTCTTCTCCTACCCCTCTTTTTATTAAAATGAAGAATGACAGAGGAAATTATTCTCTAGGGGATGTGATGAGGTAGTAAGAAGGAAGAATCTTGCACCTGCAACCTAAAGATTGTACTTACCTTCTCAAAAAGAACAGTATTCCTGACTCACTACTTGATTGTGATGCTATGCAAATTTAACAAGTATTTCATGACTGTACAACAGGTGTTTTGCACTACAACCAAGGAGAAAAGGGTATTTCTGGTTCCCTTCACTGATAATCACTCAAGCAGCAGCACCAGCAGTAGATTCAGTTATTGAAATAACTGGTAGGGCTGGGACCAACTCCCCACTCCTGGACAATGTAAAATCCAATATGCTGAGGAAGAATAGGCTGGTAAGGACATTGGCCTCCAAGAAAGGCTGCATTTTAACTCATTTAAAAATGTAACTGGGCTACCAATACCATGTGAAAGTTAAACAAAGCAATTATTAAGAATATTTTCATGCTCTAGGCCATCAGTGGTTTGAAACCACTTCCCTTTTCCCCACTCCAAAAAGACCAAGAAAACCTTGCCTGTTCCACCTCTAAGAGCTAGGCTCGTATGACTACCTTTTACACTGATACTTACTTTTCATTGTCACTTATTTTAGGCAGTGTGCAGAAAAAAGTTCTTGTCTAGACAAGACAGGAGAGAGTCTCTCTACTTGTAACCCTGAACAAGAAAAAGGAACACTCTTCTTCCTAACTGTAAGCATCCAGCAACTTCAGAATTAAGGATGCTTCCACACATTCTACAAGCACACCATTATTTCAGCTCGTAATTTTCTTGATCCTGGAACAACAATTCCCCTGCTAAGCTACTTGGTTCATAGCTAAGCATAAATCATGGTTAATTTTCAAGCATTTACCCTAGTTAGGAACTAGAGATGTGCATAAGCCAGAACATCTGCAGGAATCAGTTTTAACAAAACCTCCTTTTTTTTTTTTCTTGCAAGGGTAGGGAAATGAATGGAGGAGTATTTAGGCATTTGGTCTTCAACACCTGCCCTTCCTCTCTCTTTCCCCCAATATTTGGCTTTTATCCTAACACTGAATGAAATAACTCTCCACTTATAATTTCCTAATAATATGCATTTTAATGCCATCATTCGCAGCAATGATTTCAAGGAACTAGTATTAATTCCAAATTTAAAGTTACTATCAAAGCTTTTTTTAAAGCTATTAAGCTTTTTGAATGAGACCAAAGTCATCACTGGCATCTTTGAAAAGAGGTGTTTTGCTTATTCCCTTATGCATAAACACAGTATTATTGAAACAAAAAATGGAAACAAAGCTTACATCCAGTATTTTACCTAAGGTTTTAACAATTGAAGATACAAAATACCTGTTAAGTCCTCTTAGGGTTAATGCCCTATCACAGAAATGAATAAATGTACCAATTCAGTACAGTCCTTATACCTTCAAGTCCCAAATCCAACAACTCCTTCTGCCCAGGAAACCCTAAATCTGATCTGGTAAGTTAGTTGCTGATGCTTGAACACAATTTATGCTGACCTATGAATTCAGAATAGGTCAAGATATTTCATAATGTTAGGTAAAATGATTATTAACAAAATGTTACAAATATTCCCATAGCAAAGGTTAGGTAAAGGGCAAAGAATTTCAAATAATAAATTACAATAATTTGTTCAGTAAAGAAAGTCTCTCTTTAAAAGGCATATTTTTGGAACAGCACACTTTCTAATCTCATATTTCTCTGGGGGTTGAGGGGGAAATCAACATGAGATAATAATTCTGGAAATAGTTTATAACTGTATTTTTCTTGACTTATTCTTAGACTCGCACATTGTATCCAGCAGCATAATTTCATCATTTTCCAAAATATCTGACCTCTCACTTCCACCCAACACTTTTAACATCCCCTCTCCCCCTTTCTGTATCTTGTAGTCTTTCTGGGAGCAACTAAGCCAGCAAAGTTTTCCTCAGACTTGTGCAAAACTACACTTCAACTGGTGCTGCTGGTGGTGTGTTTATGTCATTACATCTTTTATGAAGTGTAAATTTTAAACATCCGTCATTTAAAAGTTGTATTGCATCTGAAATTTTGTTGCAAATTATCTCAGGCTCAGGATTTTGACACTCTTGTTGAGTAATATTTTGATCAACATTTACACCAAAAGAACATTCTGTGTTAGCCACTGTTCTGTTGGTCAGAACATTGGTGGTATTTTTCAGTTAGCACTGGAAGCACATTTGATTCAGAAAACATTTTTGTGCTAACATTATCCTTACTTTTGCAGATAATATCTAAGGTACCTGTCTGAAGAGAATGATCTTTAGTTTGCAAGCCATATAAAGTCTCCTCCTCTATTGAAGTATTTACTGTATTCAGCTTTTCTATTTGCTTTTGATTGCTTATAGCCATGGATTTTTTTGCTCTAAAACGTTTATGCAAATACTCCATCTTCAAAGCCCTACAACAAAGAACTGGATTTTAAAACCAAATACATGGAGTAACAATATTTGAAGTCTTTACTTTTTACGGTTTTGAAAATGCACAGTATCTTACAAAACATTTACTATGTCAGTTTACTAAATCCTATTTTAAATAATTCTTCCTGTTTCAGAGCAGGAAAGCACGCCATCAAGTTGTCATCCCTAACAAAGTAAGTGCATACCCCTCATTAGACCTAAGGCAAATGCAAAGAGTGCCCAATGCTGGTTTTCCAGACTTCTCAGTCATACTCAGGTCAGCATAAAACACTCTCTAGTTGTGCAGGAAAACCTTTGTTGTTCATAGTAAAGATAGATACATGATTCATAGAAACTTACAGCTCTATTGGTTCCACTGGTTCAACTAAACTTCAGCTAGTTAAAAAGACTCTTAACAGGGTTTATCTACGATCTCATTTTCAGAGGTAAGATGACACCTGATTCTCAGCTTCTGAAGCCCCTATCTCTGTGGACCAGCTAGATTCAATCCTATTTTTCATGAGATTCAACACAAAATGACTGAGAAGTTAGGAAGCGTTTCTCAAAAGTCTCAACACCAGCAGAAATTCCACAACCACCCTAACACACGTTTCAGTCTTCACAAGTAACCGGCAATTTAAGCCTGTTATTTCTCGTCCTATCCTCCAGGACCATTAGGTCATTCCCTCCATCTGCAAAGAAGCCCCTTATATAATTGGAGATTAATGTTTCATCCAGTCTTCCATTTTCCAATTTATTTGGTATTTTCTTATAGATCATATTTTCCAGACACTTCTAAATAATCTGATTTTTCTCTTCTGGATGTGTGCCACTTGCAGAGCATCCTCCTGAAATGCAGTGCACACAGTGTGAAAGGTATCATCTTAGCACACTGAAAAAAGATTGAAGAATTTCCTCTATTTTTTTCTACAGTTTTCTGATGTTCCATTACACGCTATACCCACATGGCTTTTGCAAATTGCACAAACGTAACGATACCAGTCTCAGACAACTAAAATGGATTGGCATTTGACCTCAGAGCTAGCGATTCTGAACCAGACCATACCTACACTGCAGAACAAGTTGATTGAGCTCTTTTCTAGACCCCATGGAGTGTGTTTTTGAGAAAGATCAGTCCACTTACAGAAAGGGTCACATTTCTGTAATTCACTTACAGATCAGGCCTCACAGAAAGGGCAAGGTGAAGTCAATGCATCAGAAGGCATCAGTGTTCCATGTTGAGGGGTTATGAGGATGTTGGACTAGGTGACCTTCTGTGGCCATTCCAGTCTGAAGTATTCTCTGTTCCTATTCTATACAGTCTACATCCATACTGCTACAACCAGGCCTGTGAAGAAACCATTATGTGTTCAATGTGAACAATGCAAAGTAAATTAGGGTTTGGAAACGGGAGTGAACCAAACTGATCATGTTAAGACACTTTTTCTGCAACTGCAATTAACATCACAGCATTTCAGCCAACTCCCTAGCAGCGCTCTCCCTGCACTCCTTCGTTTCCTTTCTGCTCTGTAGCCAGGAAGATTTGCTAAAATAACCTAAGCACTGCTTGTTCAGTCTCTGATGCAAATACCATAGCTTCTGACAAAAAAAATACCATCGCTTCTGACAAAAAAAGCAAAATAAGTGGATTACATGCTTTTTCCCTTGGATGTTTTCCCCACCCTGCATCTGAAATCCACATTTAAAGATACCTATTTCAGCTACATGTGTTTTGTTGTTTATGAAGATCACAGATACCTTTCACATACATTATTCACTTTCCCTACAGAAATAGCTATGCTTCCCTCATGCCAATGCAACCACATCAATTTTGGAGTTTGTCCTAGTTTTGCCTGGGATAAAGTTATTTTTTCTTACACATCAGTTACAACAAAATTCCTGGGTGTTCACAGGAGCTTACTGATATAAATTAGACCCCATGCTATAATCTTTTGTGACAGCATAGCACAACGGTGACCATAAAGTGCTTCTGCTCTCCTCTCTGCCCTCAGAGTCCCATGCCCCACTGTCCTGACAGGACCCTAAAGCTGACAAACCCCTTCCTTGGCCCAGCCGAGGTGGCCGGCCCGGGATACGCTCCTCATCTTCCCCTTTGCCCGGCGGGCAAACAGGAGGCAGTGCGAGAACCGGCCCGGCCCGAAGCCGCCTGCAGGCGCTGCCCCAGGCTCTGAGGACGTGACAGAAAACCGTGGGCTCGCTGTCCTCCCTCCGTTGGCCGCCTGCGGAAACCGCTGGGGTCGGGTTGGGCCGCCCTGCCCCGACCACTCACCAGCGGGAGCAACAGAGCTGCCCCAACGCGCTCACTCACCCCCTTCGCCACCCCGGTCCCCGCCCGCGGGGGAGTCGGCGCTCACGGGCACCTCCCTCAGGACAGGAGGGGAATAGCGGATTGGACCCCGACTCCCTCTCGCCAGCCAGAGGGGTCTGTCTGCCCCGGGCCCTCCCTTTCGTTTCGGGGAGCTGTCCTGCGGGAAGCGGTGAGGCGACCAAGCGGCCCCGAGCGGCCGTTACAGCTGGAGCTGCGCCCGCCGCCTGAGGGAGCCTCCCGCGCCCTGGCCGCTGCGTCCGGCGCTTCCCGAGGCAGCATTGGCGTGGCCCGGCAGCCTCACGAGCGGTTGGTTCCCAATTCGACGTTCAGCTCGTTCTCTGTCACTTGTGGTCAGCAGCGCGGGCCGTGGGGGCGCACCCCGAGCCAGGCCGCGCCTCACCGTCCGCGGTGAGGGAGAGAGAACACGGGCTGGGGTTCACCCGGCTCAGCGTCCACCTCAGCCCAGCGCCGTGGTTTCTGCCCCCGCTGTGTGATCCGGGAGAAGGGACACAGCGCTTGGAAGGAATTTTTCCAAGGTGCTTAGGCATTTGAGGGGGAGTTAGGGGAATATCAGTTCTTTATGACAAATCCCAGTGGCAGAAACGATTTTTTTCCATCACTAATCATACTACTAGAAATGAGCTGTTACTAGAAGGCTGAAGTGGAAATGAAAGATTGTGCTTTTCTTGCTGCCCGTAACAAGTCAGACTACACTCTTCATATACTTTCTGTGTTTATCAAATAATGTTTGTTGCTCCTTGGAGATAACGATATGCAATTATTATATACTTTCAGTTCAAGTTGGGCATTTCTTTAGTGCAGCAGATTGGTGTATCCTATCCCATGAACAAGCTCCTATAACAAGTAGAGGTTTAGTGTTTGTCCTGTGCAGGTCACTACAGTAAGTATAGCTCTCCCCTTGTGTGCAGGAGAGTCTTGTTTTTAGGACACTCATCCACTGCTCTTACTTGAAGAATGATAACTGCCCAATCTTCTCATTGCTTCAGCCTTGACCTCGGTATTCAGTCATTTCATATTAGTTTTGATTTATCTGGTGTTCTTCTGAGTGACAGTTGCATTAGCTTTCAAGGTTTGGACTTCAAGTAGCATTTTGCATGTTTAGCACTGTGAGGCATAGTTGAGTCATACAAAGATGTGATAACTTCCAAGGCTTGGAAAATTTGCAGAAAAGGACCTTGGGGTCATGGTGGCTAAGTTGAATATGAGTCAGAAGCAAAAGAAGGTTTATCTAATGTTGGGCTGTGTTAGCAAGAATATGAGTCTTGTTTTCTGTTTAACACTTCTATACTGCATCTGGAGTACTATGGCCAGGTTAGACTTGCCAATGCAAGAAAGAAATTGACATAATGGAGTCTTACAAAGGGCTACCAGCATGATTATAGGGCTGGAGCACATAATATGCGAACAGAGGCTGAGGAGAATGGGTTTGATGCAGCCTTAAGCAACTTGATGTAGTTGGATCACTTTGAGTGGGCAACCCACTCAAGCAGGGTTTCCTCCCAACCTAAGTAATTTTATGCCTCTGTGATTCTGCCTTTCCACCTCTCAACAAATTGCAAGCCAGACCATGTTTAAAAGGGTACAGAGAAGGGAATTTTGGGGCAGATTTGTTCAGGGATTTGGAAGATATTTGGAAGTCCCCGTGGGTACAGGTTGAAAGAAAGTTTTCACAAATGTGGCTCCTTGCTATCTGCTTGAGTGGGTGCAAGCTTTGGGATCTCAGAGCCAGAGAGCCTCTTTCAGAAGGTGAATAGCAGTGGCAAAGCTCCAGCTGACCTGAGATGGTTCCCAACATGGAAAATTCCTCAGTGTGAAATTCCAAAGTAGGGCAGCCCATCTCCGTAAGGTACTACTACCTTCGTTACAGGAAGATTTATTCAACAAGCAACAAATACTATGAGTATAGTTAAAATAGGAAAAGACAAAAATTCATTTCTTCATAAAATCTGCATTTTAAAATCTGAATGTTGCTTTGTTAGTCTTTATAAATATAAACCAATTTTTTTCTTCCTAGTATTGTCAATATTTGTTTCCATGGATGATGGGACATACAGAACTGTTTCTTGCATCAGCAGTGCTAGTGTATGCTGGTTAGGTGTTGCTCACAGTATTGCCTCAGGCTTTTCCCATTTGGAACACAGGAAAAATCAGAGACCTCCTGGTCCAGGACAGAAAGACCATCTGTGAAAGGGATTTAGAACTTGGTTTTTTTTTCCTTTTTTGTCTGAGGTAAAATTTAGTGACAAAAAGAAGTATGATTAATACCGTAGGCTAACTTTGGAGAAAAAGTAGGAGTCTCTTTCTTGTCTTAGCCGTTGTCCATAAAATACAAAACCCATCAGTTTGTCTTGCTTATAACAGTGAAGTTCAATTTTAGAACAGCTTTCTTGTGTCAAGGACAACAAATGTTTGAGATTGACCAAAGGCTTCTTCAGCTTTCCTGTGGGCTCTTTTTCATCAAAAGTAATCAGTCTCATCTGCTTCAAATCTGATTAGGCTATAATATATCATCCTCTGCCACTTTTTTCTACAGCAGTCATTTTAGCTTTTTTGCTGTCAGAGTTAGATCTAGCATTATCAGTACATGAAATGCTGGTTAAATGTTACTCTGTCACTGATCACTGCAATATAAATAGTATGCATTTAATGTAATGAATTAGGGTAATAATGGTGCTACTTATCACAAGAATTTCGCTGCTTAATTAAATTCAGTGAACACTTTATGATTTATTGCTTATGTTGAAGCATTTGATATTGCTGTAAGAAAACAGGCTCTTGAGATGCCTAGATTTAGTAGATCTACTCGTATATATGTTACTCGTATAACACAGTAGTCTAAAACTGTGAACACTGACGTGTTATTAATGGTGTAGTACTGCATTAAAGCCTGTAATGCACTAATATGTTAGTCCAGTAATTGATTTGAAAATATTTTGAGTGCATTTGTTATCTCTGTGGCATTTTTTCAGATGGTACTCTCTGTGTAGTCTGAGTCTTCATAATAAATGAGGATGTTGGGCATGTTTCAAATCTGCATTAAGAAAGGAGACTATTGTTTTTGTCTAT
>JANHGB010027742.1:0-39171 GCA_026283785.1 Coracopsis vasa | reverse complement strand
AGGAGAGGAGAGGAGAGGAGAGGAGAGGAGAGGAGAGGAGAGGAGAGGAGAGGAGAGGAGAGGAGAGGAGAGGAGAGAAAGTTAGAAGCCATTGGAAAAACTCTTTTTGACTTTCAGCCCTACTACTGCAAATATTATAAAGCAAGATGTATTTTAAGAAGTCATTAATGACATTCAGTTTTCCTCTGGTCCACTTCTTGCTTTCTCACAACTAGTGATATCTGTTACCACCTCTGTACTTCAGATGTCAGAACAAAGTGATTCAAAAATCCCCAGATAGAGAAATAAAAAAAAGAGGAAAACCCTTGTCAGTGACAGCTTTTTCAAAGTAAATAGAGCTTTGTATTGCATATTCAGAGTCCTGTAAACTTTATAACATATTGGAAAAGTGTTATTTTTATAATAGGATTCATATGAATAAGGTTTTGAATTCTACAGCAGCAGCTCCAGGTACAAAATGGCTACACTCCTCAAGCCACATATTTAAATGAAGCTATCAGTAATGCATGCAGTAAGATGAGACTTAATTTTTTTCCTGGAATGTACAAAACCAAGTGGATTCTCTTTATGTTTTTGTCCACAAGATACTACATGATCAGGCTGAAAATGCCACTTATCTGCTGGGTGAATTTATTTCTGGTTCCCACAAGATTGTAGTCAATATCAGCATTCCATTTTTAAGTTGTTTATAAAGGGTTAATAAATAATTAATGGATGTTATAAGCACATTTCAGATATGATCAGTGTATGCAATAGATGCATATCAGCATGTGGAATTTTAGTTAGTTATATGCTATTTGGTTATTGTAGTTCATTTATTAAAACAGCTGCAGATAATTTAGTAACCCTTTCCACATTTCTTATAGCAGGAAGAATAACATGAAGTGCGACCAAAAGAGGAAGAAAATTCTTTCACTTCCTCAGTCAGTTTAGTCTGCCTTCGGGTTGACCCTTACTAATAATTCAGTTTTGTCATTGCTATTTTAACTCTAGAATATATTAAAACAGATAGTAATATGTAAGATTTAAAATCTTTGCTGTGGAAAAGGAGCAAGCCCTGAAAAAACAGGACAGATTAGCATTTTATTACAAACCTTAAGGAATTAAACTTGTATATTGTAAACCCAGACATATGTAGAAAGATTTGTGGTACAATACATCTTGTCCTTTTCCCACCATTCCCATCATTCACTGGTAAACTAGAACATACAGGAATTCTTGTGAGGTGCTGATCATGTAGGATCAGGTACACAATTTTCTGCCCATTTTAGACAGGAACAAACCAGATTATGAGAGGTTTTTAAAGAAAATCTATTTTGAGCAAAGACTTTAAGTAGGAAGTGGCAAATAAAAGTGGATATATCTGACTATTCAAGCCAAAATTATCAACTCTGCCTTGCCCAAACTGGAAGTGGATAAAATCCTTCTATTTGAATTAGCTGTTGGCTTCACTGCCGCTTTACCTAGGGATTCTGACAGACCAACTAATAAACGTAGTTACTAGAGTTTAAGACATCTCTGCTCTTTGCCACGCATGCTGTCCCTCTGCCAGAAGTTGCTGCCCCATATCTGTGGCCACAGAACAGAACGTATAAGCCTCTGTATCATCACCCTGCTTTGGTGGTCCATGATTAACCATGAAGTGGAAGTGCAAGTCATTCTCTTGGCTGTGTGGCAGAATGGCTACCTAGGGCATAAAGTGGAAGAAGGAAACACTAATATTTTTGGACAGCAAGATTTGTAAACTACTTCTGTTAATCCCTCTCAGGAAACCAGAAAGTTTTCAATATCATATCCCTCATATTTTCATTTTTAACCTAATCCTGCCTTATCCTTTAGTCTGTCATTGTATTCCCATGAAGAGCTCAAGACTGAGAGCAATTTCTGAACTCCATCTCAATTAAATCTTTCCTGGAACATCAGGAACTCTGTCCATTGTATTTGTCTGAAACAGGGACCAAATGTACTTTAAAACTTTTGCAAAAAACATTATTTAAAGTGTATTTATTGGGTTTTTTTGGAAATATTTATTTCTGTTATCATTAACTGCAACAACAGTAGGAGTAGCAATAGCAGCTGTAGCAGTAGCAGTAGTAGTAATAGTAAAATAAATATACCTTGTCCATGCCTAAAGGTTAAATCGGTTTGGTTTTGATTTTTTTTTTTATTAAATATTAAAAAACGGTTAGTTGAATAGTAAGCAGGGAAATGGTAACAATGAGAGGGAAAATGCAGTAAAGGCCACTTAAAACACATCAGTTATGTCAGCCTAGAGCAGGATCCAAATTCAGGTCTGAACTGATTGGAGCTGTCTACTTACTCCAGTTTGCTCAGTTATCAGCCACCAGTAATTGGAAATTTGTCTCATTGTACATTAGGGGCTAATTAAGATTTTATTTTGACCAATAAAGCCGATATTACTTGCATTTGCACTTTGTCCTATTTATGTTGTTGGAAATCCCAAATCCCAGCAATTCCCTGGGGATTTCTGAGATCCCATAACACTCTCTGTCTCTGCAATAAAGACAAAGGGGAAAACTCTGACCCCTGAAGCTAATGACAAAACTGATATTAGCACAGTGAAATCAGAACTTGAGTTACACACTATATCTTTCAGATTATTATCTCTGTTTCTTCCTCATTTCCCAGATTTATTGCACTTCCAAAGGACGCTGTGTTAATTAACTAATCAATGCATAGCATTTTCTTTTTAGCATAAAAGCTATTTTTTTTACTTAATCATTCACCATGTCAAGGAGCTAAAAAAGAATATGTTGAGAGGTTTGCCCTTGATTAAAACACAAAATGTGGCAATAAATATTTTTTATTGGTTATAATACCTTTACTTTATAAGGAAGATAACAGACTGCTGGTTAACTGATCATGAAATATTAATTTAAAAGAAAAATATATGATAGGGAGTTGTTTCTGTTGTGTCTGCCTGGTTTTTTATGTCTTCTTGTCTTCCTGTAAAAAATTGAGCTTTTCTAGTTTGTTTTTTATTTTCTACATGATATGATATTACCCAAGCCAGTCCTGAGAAACAGCAGATTTTGAACTGATGCTAACACTTCTTTTACTTGCTTGTCAGTGCTACTCATAGAATCATAGAATGGTTTGGGTTGGAAAGCACCTGAAAGATCATCTAGTTCCAACTCCCACTGCCATGGGCAGGGACACCTTCCAGTATGCCAGGTCACGCAAAGCACTGTCCAACCTTGTCTTCCACCATCCTCTCTCTGGTATATAGATTTGTAAAGCAGAATGAAAAAGAAAAAGTAACTGATTTCAGAAAACATCTTAAAAAGTATTTGATACTTTTTACCTGATGTAAAATATATGAAGCATACACATGTACATGAGCTTAGTGCTGATAAGGATGAATTAAAGCATGTGCCAAAATACTTTACTGAATGGGGAAAATCAGTTGGAAAATCAGTTCTAGTATGCTGTAATTATTATTATAAAAATCCATTAAAACTTCATTGCATGTGCTACATTTTGAGAAAGCTTTAGTGTTCTAAGAGGTTTACTGTATGCTAACAGCACATTACAGTATTTAGAAAATATATCGAATGCTTGTTTTTCAGGTATGTTTATGCAGGGTCTTTATTTCTAACTCCACTAATGCTACAGAGTTGGGTATCATATATGCCTACTTTTCATTTAATAAAAAAAAAAGTCTTATTACTGTAAAATTCCATTACTCTCATGCCTCCCTATGTAGTACAATGTTAAGTACACTACAATACTGAGTCCCAGATGGAATACAATGCTGTAATTCAATCGAGAGATCCTGCTAATGTCCCACACTGAAGAATATAGCTTAAGGGTTTGGGTATGGTAGCAAACCTCTCAGCCTGGAGACTGAATTACAACCTGACTATGTAATCTGGGCCTCTGTGCAGTTGTTTGTAATGTACAGGACTCTGATTATCTGTAATACATCTGTAAAACAATTATTACAATAAAAAAGAGAAAGTAAGAGCACTATAAATTAAAGTTTGTCCATAAGAATTATGCTATTATAGGAGAGCTGGTGTTACAAATGAGCACGGAATAGAAACAGAAGGCTTGCAAAGTGTGCTTAAAATTGCATGGAAGGTCTGCTGAATAAGGATTCAATCCTGCCATCCCCACTTCTATTAGAAAGGATTGCTGGTTAACTTCTTAAAGAAGATAAATTAAATGCTGTGGGTAGGTCTGGCTCTCGATTTCGTTGTGGAGATAGTAATGAGTATTACAATTTCCTAATTTAGATTCTTCCTTTAGATTCCTAATATCACATGTTTGACCCTGAAAACACCTGCCAAACTTCCAGCTGACTCTTGTAGCACCAAAATCCCCATTCCCATAGATTTCAGCAGTAAAACTTATCACCAACAGGTCTGTGTTCTGACAAGACCAGAAGTGTTTCCGTCATGACAGAGCTGCACAGCTCATGTTGATGTCTTTTTTGGATCTGCAAATGTCAAATTCCTTTCATGACCTCTAAAACCTCTGACAAGAGCAAGATGATGGTCAGGCTTCACACAAAACCAAGCACATTTACAATATGTATCACCCCAATTCTCCACTGGTTTTATATAGTGGTAGTTCTTAAGGCAGTTGTTTCAGCCAGAGATGTGGGTAAAGTCCCATTTGTCCATGGTGTATAGCACAGCTCTGAGGGGAGTGGTCTAGTCAAGAGGCTGCAGGGGATCAGGCTCATGAGGCACAAGGCTGGAACTCCAAGAGCGATGGAGCCAATCTATCAGGTTGCTGCTGTCAGTGAGGCAGATGTGGGCTGCTTTTGTCCCTGCTCTGCCAGCCATATGTTCCTGACTCCTCCCTTGTACTGGTCCTGGCATGGACCTGATCCTGTGACAGGCCAATCCAAGGAGCTAAACCAATCAAAAATTAGCCATACAAAACCACAGTAAAGAGTCTTTAGCTGGTGTAGTTCCTCAAAGCACTTCATGAAAATATCAAACAAGCAATGGTACCAACTCTGGGTGGCAGTGGTGATGTGCATCTGGGGCTATAGTAAGAGGCAGTCAAAAACTGACCTGGTTCAGCATATGGTTTCTGTAGTGCAGCTAGCTCCCGTTGTTTCTGTTGCTGTTGCTCTGGTTTTAGTGGAATATCTAAAACCAGTGGAGCCAGGCAAAGAAATCGTAAGAATAGCTCTCTAGCTTACTGATTACAGCACTCTGGCCAAGGTTTATTTTAAATTGGAGAAATTGAAATTGGAAAAAAAACATGTGAGTAGTACTGTAACACAGCATTTTAAAATCCCTGTGGCAGAGTTAGCTGAAATGATCTTGGTCCCTCAAATAGCATTTGGCTGAACACGGAAGCTGGTTTTCAAACCATGCCAATCAGTTCACCTTTCAGTGCAGAATATACTATTACTACATCAATACATCAGTGTTATGCAGACAGCAAGAAAAAAATGTAATTGGTTAAATGAATGGCCTTCAGTGTCACAGCAAAGGGGAATAAGACCTCCAAGGAGGCTTATTGCGGTGCACTGCATTGTGCCAAGGTGCTCTGGATGTGCTGGAGTGCTAGGTCATGTGGTGTCATGAATTTGTGGATTATCAGGTACGTCTCTCATGTCCTCCTTGTTGTCAAGAAATCTGCACCTTCATAGAATTACCAATAAAACATTTGTAGGAGCAGATTAGGTTTACAAATCTACCTAATGTAGCGTGAAATTTAGAGTGTATGCTCCAGCGATCAGAGCTGCAGTGTTGACCCATTATGCTCTGCAGTCACATTCTTCCATTTTCACCCTTTGAAGCACAAAGGGAGGGGGAACAAATAACACACACACTTATGAGCATTTTCTTTTGGTTTGTTTCTTTTGTATGTTTGAGGTTTTTTACGTAGAGCTGTAGCTCGTGCTGCCTGTGAGGGTTTACTTAGAGCTTTGTTTAACTTTGCCAGAGACTTAAAATTCATTGCTAGTATACCTGATGGCTGTTTGTTGTGCTTTGTGAAAAAGCAGCCCTGAGTTTTCAAACTTATGGAAAGGAAACATCTTCTTAATTCTTCAGGTACTTGGACTCTGCAAAACAGAGCTGCCATCCTGTGTAAGAATGATCTAAGCTTTACCCTTTAACATATAGTAAAATGTACTTCATTGAAAGTCAGGGAGGCAGAACACAGTGTGGTAGCTATAGCTTGTGTTACAAGTCAGAAAGCAGCAGCCATATTAAAAAAGGTATGTCTAAGTTACTTTGCCCTTCTTTAGCAATTATGCTGTGTTACTGAATGTGAAATGCACACATTCTTCCTCTTCTCTGGACTGATTCAGAAACAAATAACTGATACTCAGTAGCCAAAAAAGTTCAACAAGACTGTTTACATATGTGAAGTCTGGTTTTAATCTCAGTATATGCCTGGTGATCCTATCAGCTACTGTAACTTTGCATTTCTGAGCCTAGACTGAGTTGCCATTCCAAGGAGACCTGTAGCAGGTCTTAGCTGCAGTAATATTACATGGACAGGAGGAGAGATCAATTTATATTGCAAAATAACTAGATGATTATATCACAAACCTACATGCAAAATCTGAAGCTACATCCTAATCTGACTCACTGAGACTTGGGTCCTGGAATATGATAGAATCTGTTTTGGACTGAACTGTGGCAAAATAAGATTCCCAATTTTCATTCTGCCAGAGCTTGCCAAAGAGTTTTCAAAGGATTCTGTCCTACTGTGTCAAGCTATGTTGCATCTCCCTGGAAGTATCCCTAGTGTGCAAATTGAGCACTGATTTCCCCAGAGCACTTGTAGGAACTGAATCGTTATCATGATTTTGATGAGAAAAGACCAAAGATATGCAAGTATGACTAAGGAAATATAAACCTTCTGCTCTGCTGTACTTTTTGCAAGAAACCAGGCTCTAGCCATTCATCTTGCAAAACTCTATTCCTGCACAGAGATACCTTAAAAATTCAGTCATATTCCTTTCACACTATTGTTCAGCACAGCAACTTATGCTATTTCATACCTACTGCCATGTACTGAAGCCCTCAACAAAAGATCAAAATTGTTCTAACTTCAAAAAACGCTCGGAAGTGACTGCACTCTGCACATGTATTTCTGTTGCATGTTTTTATTCCTGACCATAGAAACTGTAGAGGACGTTGCAAAAGAAGAGAGTTACCAGTATTTATGTCACATAGTCTGATGAAAAGAAGTGTCCCTGTTAACTTTTCCAGGGGGTATTAAAAAAAACAGAACTATGCACATACACATGTCAGCTGCTGCTGAGCTATTACATTGCCTGCATTTGAACCCAGGACAGAGGGCTACATTTCCCAGATTCCACTGCCATCAGTGAAAGAGCTCTGGGGGTATAGATCTGTAACTGCGACCAAAATCTGGCCTTGTCCACTGGAGTGACAACAGCATTCAAATATACATGCATGACAGTACCTGGTCACAGACTTTGTGATAATGGGATGGGGAATAGTTAGAGGAACCATAGCACTTCCATTTGAACCCCCTGCTATGACAAATTCAGTCTGGGTTGCAGGATGCTGAAATGACCACACAGCTGGGCAGCCCTTGTTTTCACACCATAGTGGTTGTGAGCCACTAATGGTCCTGACAGCCCTTGCAGTGTCTAATGCTTTTCTTTATACCCCCTCAAGTTACTAAAAGGACAACCTTGGCTATCAGTTCAAAAGATAAATATTTTCCTATATCAGAAAAGATTTGCAGCCTTTCTGGTTCAGAAACCAGAAGGAAAAAACGAAAACCTTAACGGGGTTTTAAATCTCATGACTTTTAAGACAATTGAATGATTTTGTGGAGCCTGGCTCATGATTCTTCAGTGCTTGGGTGTGTGTTTTCTTATTAAACACTATCAGTAAAATTGCACAATAGAAGCTGGTTGCATCCCTGTTGGGAAACTGATGTTCCCCTGTGCAACAAATGCAAGGCTCTGTGGGGCTTGCTGTATAAGCCAAAAGATTTCTGCATTACAGCATCAGGTTATCATAACCTATCTCCCCCTCCTTTCTACCCCCAGAACTCATCTATATGCTAATTTAACGTGACTAATGCCGCCCCACAATATAATGTCTCTAATGTTTTCAGGGGAGGAAAGAGAGTGGAAAGAGGCTGATGCTCCTGTTTGATTAGTGCAATATCTTCTGACAAAATTCCCAGATTTTCTGATTATAAGGTCTGATTTCATCAGTACCTTGACTACCTCTGGTTCAGCTTTGACCAGGCTTGCAGTTAGGTTTGAGTTTACATTCCTGTGAGTTAAGTATCTGTGACTTAAGCAAATATAAAATACATTTTTCTGACCTTACTTTTGTGAAAATAACTCTAATTGTGCTCAGCTGTTTGTTTAAAGGGAAAGACACCACTGTCACTCTGACTGTCAGGGCTAACAACTACTGTATCAGCATCTGACACAGCTCCCCACTGAGTTACTAGATACCTGAACTATCTGGGATTTGGCTCCTGGGCCTTTCTGGTTCAGTCGTACAGCCTAGGGAGCTTTTGGTTTCTCCACAAACATGTGCATTGATAGTCCCTCTGCCCCTTTCCCCCTTCCTCCCTCACACTCACTGTAACACTATTAAGATATCAAATGCAGCAATTACAACAAGAAAATCCTAATTAGACAGCAGCAGCTTCTGTAATAAAGGAATCAAAGAAATCTGAATAAAGAGCTAAGCTGAAAGACAACAGAGGCTTTCTAATTGCAGACTTCTAGTTCTTAAAGGACTACTCAATGCCGATAGTCCTCCATGAATTTCACTTCGCTAGCTTTCTCTGTACTTTTCTAGGACAAAAGAAGTAATACCAACATAGAGTCCTGTGGCCATAATCAAATAATAATTGGCCTCGGAGATCACTTATGAAAATCAGGGAAGTAATAAGGTTTCTGAATAATTATGAATAATTAGGCACATTTATGAATAATTACACTGTTAATAACTACCTAACACATCCAGTTTTAAACTGTAATTCAGTCATTATTGATTGGTTAGCCATCATCTTCACTGCTGTTTCCCTACTCATTAACATCCTGGTTCAGCCAGAAGCCCTGCAAGGCTGCATTTATTCTTTTGGCATGTCAGTAAAGAGTAGTTCTATTGCTGTAACTTCTGAATCCTGAGGAAGGGGAAAACCTGTTTCACACAGAACAGGTTTCACTGATCATAGGGGAGGGATACTTTTGGAAAAATACTATCCTTGCACTTTCTAAATGCGATATTACAACAATGTAGAAACATTACAACAATAAGGAGTGCAGAAAACAGGACAATGGTGCTGTGTCTGGAGTTTCTGACTATTTAACTTCCTGTATTTGGCCTGTGAGGTTTTTGAGGTGTGGATCATCTCATACAAGTGGACTTAGCAGAGCTCATTCAATACGACGCCATCAGCGCAGGTAGAAATAAATGTTGCTTCTTCAAGAAAGAGGGGTCTGGAACATATAATTCCCACCCTGGGAAGGAAAGAGCCAGGGAGCTAATCAGTCGCTGCTGTTGGTCCAGCCAGGATCTCAAGTGCAGAGGAAGCTTTGCCTGCTGTTGTAAAGAGACCACACCACATATGCCTGCCATTCAGCGATGCAGCTGCTACCACATTCCATCAACATTTCCTTGTGATCTGCAGTGCTCCCATGGCTCAGCTGGAGCCAAAGACAGCAGGATTGCCAGGGCTCTGGCTTTGCCTAATAACCAGCATTGCAAGGAGAAACAGTTCTCCCACCCTCAGAAAATACCTGGTTTGCCTGTGTTTGAAGTTGTGGCTGATTACATAGATTAGGTAGCTAAATGGATGCCAGAGTTGCTGGCAAGGCCAGTAATAAAAGGTAATACTATGTATACCATCCAAAACCACTGTTTTCTGGGACTTTACATCAGTTTTAGACCAATAGTAAGGCCTATCACTCAGAAAAAGTAGATGGAGTATCCTAGCTTTTAAACAAGGAACACTTTCTGAGCTGTAATTTTTCCTCTACCTCTTACTTGTACAGCACATTTCATTCAGAAGAGCTGGGTCTGACATGAGGAAAACATGAGTCATGGCCTTGTACGATTTCAATGCATTGAGACACATGCTACCTACTTTTGGAAAAGCATTCAGGAGAGTAAAAGATACAGATCAGATGCTATGAACTGTACGTCCCTGATGGAAAACAAAGTAATGCTGCAGGATGGATGTTTGATAGTTCATGAATCCAGGACATTTTGCATCAGATTAAAAAAAAACCAACTAAACCAAACCAAACTACAGAAACAAACAAAAAACACCACTTGTACATCCCTGTTTATTTTTTCCAGGGCATGAGTAAAATTCTGTGGGTTTTGATGAAATGTCATCATTTTTTTTGTGCTTACTAGTCCTGACATATATGATAGCAAATTACATGGTGGACACAAAAACAAGCGCATAAATCACTCCAAGTATGGCTTTAAAGAAGAGTATTAACAAAAGCAAATTCCATAGACAAGTATTCTACCTCTGTTTCTTTACATGTCTACCCAATCGGCTGGAATGAATACTGATTCATTTTCCCTTTGGAAGAATTTACTTTCTGAATTTTCTCCATAGTGTTATAATTCATTTCTGTGCTGCTACAGTTCCCTATTTGTATGTTTCAGAGTAAAAAAAAAAAAAAAAGAAAAAAGAAAAAATATTTAACATAACTATCACTTGCTAAGATTGTGTCTCAAACCCTCTTTCAACTGCAAGGACTGAAGCAGCCATGATAACCTATGTTATCTCTTTCATAATCATCTTCAAGCACAGTCTTTCTAATCAACTCCTCCTGAAGACTTAGAAAGGAGAAGAAAATAGACCAAACCACTTAGTGGGAAAAATGAGTGATTGACTGTTGAATGTTTGTTAAGCTGGAAGAGGCCATTTCTAGAAAGCAGAAAAGGGTCCCAACATGTAATTCTGAGAAGGCAGCCATGGAAGACTGTCTCTTCTACTTTGGCTTTGACATGCTAAGAAATGGCATGAACCTAAGGAAAACAGCACGCTTTACACTATCAGGAGGGTAGAAATGATAAATCTCTATCCAAGATCTAGAAAAGTCCTTATTTTCTTTTCATATAATCTCACATTAATCCTCGTAACTCATTACCATCAGATGTTGTGGAGACTAACAGGTTAGATGGGTTCAAAAGAGACTGGAGAAGTCCATGTGGAAAATGCCCATTAGTGGACAAGATGTGACCTACAGATCACATACTTTAGACTAGAGGAGAGTGCAAATATCCCAGGGTATATGTGGGCTTATACTTTTCCCTAAAATAGCAAACCAAGAAAAACTTGTTTTCTGTAGAGGCATAGATTTTAGCCATTATTCCAGTATCAGCAGTTCATCTTCCCTTTCTTTCCCTCTAGCTGTGGACAAATAAATAGCTTTGGAATTTCCTGGTAGGACATCTGCCTCTATCAGCTGGTGTAGTATATGCAGTCTAGGCCAGAATCTCCTATGTTTTCATCAGAGACAACCACTGCTACTGTGCTTTCTGTGAAGACCACATTCATAGCTTCTGTATTTCCCTGATTATGTCAGCCCCATCCTCTGTGCACAGCAAAGAAAGTTATTTGTATTTGAGGAAAGGGAGAAGGGTGCACAGAAAGAATAATAAAGCTTCTGCTGGGGCTGTATTTATTTATTGTGTGCTTTGAAGCATCAAATAGCACTTAGAAAACTATGTATTTGGTGAGTTTGTTTTCTGGGTTTGTCAGTACTGACTGAATTTTGAGTGTGGTGAATATTAATGTTTGAGTAGGTGATCAAAGTCCTGCATGGACTAAGAAAAATAAGAAGTAGATGAAGAGTTGTTCATTTCCATCTTGTGTTGTTTGATTCTGTTTGTAGAGGATTGCTTTTTACTGTGTCTGTGGTTTTGCGGTCTACAGGAGACTTCTCATTTTTTAATTTGTCCCAACACTGGGTTATCATTTTATCAAGCTCATTTTTACAGAGTCCTAGGACAACCCACAGTGGTATGTCTAGCATTTTACTGCATGCAGCACCAGCCTGCTTCTTCCCAGATGTAGCACACATCAGCAACCATCATTTTGCTGAGCTCTGAAGCACCCCTAAAAACATCTGTTTTCCTGAGCATGAACATCTGTAGGATCTGTCTCCCCAGCACTAGACTGTGCAAGGCTTTTTGTATATTCCTGTTTTCATGTCACAGAGAAATGTTGCACTTGGTGTATGTACTGGGGAGGCAGAGTAATGTGAAAGACCAACCTTCTCTCAAAGTGAAAAAGTTACCTTGTACACAGCCACCTGGAGCTGCCCCAGACTCTGCACAATCCTTGCCTCTCCCCCACTGGTATGACACTGTACCCCAGGCCATGCTAACTTCCCCCTGTCCCCACCCCATCCCACCCTTTCATCTTCAATTTGCTCAACCCCACTCCATGGATGCCTTCGAATGCAAGGGCCAATTAGCTGAATGTAGTCAGGGCATGGTGATATTTGGATCCTGGTTTTTGAAAAATAGATCCAAAAAAGTACATTCAAAGTTGATTCCTGACTGCAAACATCAGTGGTGGTGAAATGCTGGCAACCTAGGGTAAAGAGAGGCAGAGCAGAACCAAGTGATGTGGGACATAGTTTTGATAACACAGTGGTTTCCAGTGGATGCTTTGGCTTCCATTAAACATCATTAATGTTTTCAAAGAAGCATGAAATATACACCTATGCTTCCTCTGCTCTCCCTCCCCCGTCCCTGTCCCTCCTGCAACACAAAGGGGACCTTCTTTTGTTATATTTGGATAATTATTCTGCTGCCTTCCCTCCTGCTACCCGCTAAACATCCATGATTGATGAAGGGAACACATTGAGAATTTGAGATGAAAAAGTGAAGAGAGAGCAAGGCTGGGCAAATGAGCCAGTGGGTTGAAGCACTTGGGACATTAGAGAGTGTCAAGGATGGCAAATGACTTCATTGAAGTAATGATGATAAACATTTTATCCCTGTGCATATATGTGCATTATACCTAACGATCTCAAGCATAAGTAAGTGAAGAAAGGCACTAAATAAATCATATGAACAGGCCCTAAATGGGAATCCCTAAGGAATGGGATCTGAATTGTAAATGCACGCCTGAATTTCACACATCAAACTACAATAAAGAGATTGATATTTTAAACAGCTCTGTACTTAAAGGGTACTGCATCTAGTCCTGAGGATTTTTCTTTTGCTTAAATTTTTTCCAGTTACACCATATATATATACATACGCACACACATATGTGTGTCTGTGTGTAAATTCATTAAATGAGGTATTTTGCATATCAGTGGGTTACTCTGGATTTCATTAACATCTCAGAAACAGACTAAAAAGTGCTTTATGCCTGACTGAGATTTTTGAAAGACATAAATGCTCAAGGACAAACTCTTTTCTGTTACACCAAAGAAAATCTCCAAAAATTAAAAAAAAATAAAAAAATAATCCTTGCTTTAAATGAACTTACTCTAAGCTTGGTTTGATGTAACTGAAAATACAGTCTGACACTTACTGTTACATTTCTTTCATCTCTTTCTCTCGCTCCCTCAAATTGTGGAGCCAAATTCTTAGCTGGTGTCAACCAGCAAAGCTTCATGAGCAGTCAGCAGAGCATGCCTATTGGCATGATTTGGTCCAATAGCTACACAAGTAGAGAATGGACTTGGGCATTAAAGGGAACAGGTTTTGTGCAGAACAAATTATAGTAGAAATGTCATCCCATTTCCTTCCAGCCTCAGCCGTCTTAAAATTATCAAAATACAACTGCAGTACTATAAACACTCAGTAATAAATCTAATAAGGTATGGGGGAGCAGGCTGGAAGAAATGAAAATGTCTGATAAGACAGAGCAGCCCTATGTCCTCACAGATAGCCCTGGCCCCCACTACATTCTTCAGTAGAAACACATGAGAAGATAACCATGGAGATTTAAAACCTCTGGGATTTCAGCTCTTTTCCAGGTTTTCTCATCAGATTTTTTCATTTATCTAGTAAAAAGGACTCTGCCCACAGATGTCACAGCCATTCCAGGCTCATCATATCTTTCTCCCAGCAGTTTCAGGAAGGCAAAAGATCTGCATGGAATGCAAAGGATTTACCCACCACGTTTCCTGACAGGTGGAAGCACTCTTCTGCCAGGGCTCTGGCAATGCTGCACTTAAGTTTCCCATTCAGAACTTCCAGAGCAGGAAGAAACAGTGAATGAACATCTTAAGTATCAACTCTCCTGGCTTTTTCCTTAGAGGATTGCCAGCCCTGCACAGAGACTTTGTTTCCCAAGTGTTGGTCTTAACTTGGAAAATACATGCTGGATTTAAATGTAATATGCATTGATTCTTTGTGTTGCTGCTAAGAATATGCACTTCCACGTGCTTATATTTATGTACATTAATACCTGCATACATATTTACATGTATGTATGTATGTGTACACACATATTCCGTTATTTTGCATTTGGAAAACATTTATACAGCATAATATCCTGAAAGTAAGAAATTTAATCCATTCCCTGATTAAGTCTTACCCATTATGAGGAATCTGGAAAGCAAACACATGAAACATGCCTTTTTGCATTTGAACAAATCCTTCCTGCTACGGATACTTATAGAAAGTAAAATCCATATATTGATTGTAAGCAGTTTTCATGCACTTGGTGGTGTATTAAGCATAGCAAGAGGTAAAGGTCATTGCGTAGCTTCACATATAAAGGCTAGATCCAGAGTGCCCTGAAGTCCTTCCCTGAAGTCAATTCCAGTCTTCCCCCAGAATAGAGCAAGTTCTGAATACAGGGGATGAACTATTTAAATGTTTTATTGTTTTACAAATGGAATATATTTCAAAGTGTTGCTAAACTGTAAGTTAGTTTTCCCATCAGCACTGCTACCATTTTTATTTTCACTGGAAAGCCAGAATGCCTTTTTAAAATATAAAAACATATCCACTTACTCTTTACATTATCAAAATGTACTGTTCATAAGCTATTAAAAAAAATATATTACATCCTGTAGTCCCTTCTGGAACGCTCAATCCATCACTACAGTTATTTGACTATTGGTTAATTTTCAGAAATGTGTTGACACAAACCTTTCTGTGAACAAGTCAGTTCCCTTCTCTTCCATTCCTGAACTGGCTTGTCACATTTCTGCCTTTTTGCATGATTAATGGTGTTTTGAAAGCTTCAAGAATCAATAAACATGCTCTGAAGTGCATACATCTGTATTTTAAATGTGTCTTGTTATCTTAGTTTTCTAGTCAACCTACAAAATATGTTTCCCATTGAACTTAACAGGTGCGAGCTGTGTGGCTGGTGATAACATAGAAGGTCTTCTGATCTGGCTGGTCCTTGCCATGAAACCAGACCTTCCTTGCAGATTCAGGAATGTAGTGTATCTGGAAAGAGTTCCCTCCAGGACTCCAGGAAGACTTAGCCGCTGCTACACTTCTCTTCATGTCTTTAGACAGGGGATAGCTTTACGGTCTCAAATTCCTCTGGCTTCCTTAAATGTTCAGCATATTCAGTGTATTGCAGGATCAAACCTTCAGTGGATGTCCCTTGGGAAATCAGAAGAAAGATTCCTTCAAGCCAGCTAGCATCATATATATTTAATGAACACAAAGGGGATGAGACAAAGCATAAACCAGCATTTGGGGGATTTTATCAGCATGATATTGCAAGGATCATGTTAGTTCATGCTGAGAAACACTGCAGGATTTGTGGCAGTTAAATATTTGTTCTCTGTCAATGTAGGAATCTGTCCTTCAAGTGGTCACAGTACTCCTCTTTCCAAACTCACAGTCAGAAACTGATTGCCAAACTGAATGAGCCTGGCCTGTACTAATCCTTCAGCATGCTGCAGTCTGGAGGAGGGGAAAGAAATATTGTATTTGCAGGATTCTTTTTTCTCCTCCACAGATTTGATACTGTGTACTTGAAACTTTGCAGAAGCATGGAATATTAGTCCTGGTCCCAGGAAAATGGAACAGTGGATGGGAATATGTCATAATCTGTAACATGCATTTATAAATGTTGCCAGCAATTTGTATTACATCTGTGGTGCAGTGTCTCTGCAACATCTCATAATGTTCTGAAAAGTATTATATATCCGTATGAGACTGCACCTCTGTGGTCTGAGCCATAACTAGAAAATAGTTATGCCACAGTAAATGCAGAATTTCATGTAGGATCAGCAGTCCATTCCCGGAGAAAGATGGGTAGAGAAGTAGGAGGAAAACCTGCTGAAAAGCACAGGTAAGCCCTTTGTGCTGTGGAAATGAATCTGGTTTTGGTGCTGGGGGCTGAGTTTATGTTGATGCACAGAAGTAAAACAAGAGTATTCAGACAAGTGGAACATGATCTGATAAGCCTGGAAATAACTCTGCCAGGCTATCCAGCCTGAATGACATCCCTGTCTGTGTCCTTTCAACACGTTTGATTTGAACACAATCTTCCCAGACGAAGGTTTTTCCTGTGCTTTCGGTCCTGCTTCACTACTTCACAAACTCCCTGAATGCAGAAGCAATGCAGGTTGAAGTGAGAGGAGAACTATATATTTTTCTTGAAGAGACAATATTTCTTCTGAGTTTAGGGTTGGATGTTTTTTCAGCATTGTAACCTCTCAATGTGGTACAAACCAAGCCTTTTCCTTACTCTGCCAGCTTAATATGGTAATGAAGTTGTGCCTTTCACTTATTAGATGCTTGAACTCTGTGTGCATACTCCTTATCTGTATATGAACAGATAAAACTAGAAATAGGTCTATCAGGTTTTCAGATATGAAGAAAATGAAACAATCTTTATAGACTTCTCAGAGTACAATTTCATTAAGCTCCATACCCATTGAATGAAAATTTGCAAAATGTATACCCTTATTACATGAATAAAATGAAACAAGATTCATGCCTGAAGATTCATAGATATGAATAATTTTCACACAATACCAAATTTCACTAAACTGAATATAAAGATTTATATTTGAACTGTAGTCTTCAATTTGCATGATTTATGCCCTAGTGGTTGCATGACTACATTTATCAGAAAGGGGCTGTTCTTAGTGGGAGGTAATTCTGCTAAAGCTTGTGAACATTTGGCTCTTGATCAGTGAAATGAACTGAATCTCATTTTCTGTGCCTGTCCTTTCAGATGTTTTCCGCCCTCATATGCTCTAACTCCGACAAGAAGAATACATATTTCAAATCAGGATATGAACCACCTGCCCATGAATCAGCCAAATACAGGCCCTGCACCTAGCACCATCTTTAACACTTCTCCTAGGCATGATACTTGTTCTATCCACAATGTGCATGGCTTTTAGAAATCTTCAATGTTTTTGTGTGGAAAACTAAATGTTCCTCACTTTTGTTCTTTAAGTTTTCATAGTATATCAGATTGTGTAAGTGCTTACTTCTGAGCAACCAGGTCCATAATAGGTGGGTAGGAGATCAACAGTCCTTAGATAGTCTTCAGACTCCTATTGCTGTCTTCAGAGATCTTACTACGTAGCCATTACCACTGATCGAATCATGTTGCATCAGAAGAGGGACTCTGACTCAAGTCTGAAAATTGCTGAAGCTCAGGAGAACTTGGATCAGGATTAAAATGTGAACAAGCTGACTCTATTGGGCTACGGCAAATAATGAAGATCATCAATACAGTCGCATTAATGTGGTCACTTATCCCCGAAGGAAACTTCATTGACTGATGAGGTATCAGTGGCATTAATCAATTAACTAATAGTGCTGTTATCTTAATAAGAAAGAACAGAATAGTCTTTAGTAGAAATAGCATGCTAGAAGAGAAATATACAAGAAACCATCTCTTTGTTAACATAAAACAGGGTAGACCACTTTATACTTTTTCTAAAAATATGTTCTTGGTTTAAACTAACAAAAATGAAAATTAAAGGGAAAGAATCACTGAAAGCACCTTTTTTTTCATGACTGATGCCTCTTCTGCAGCTGCAAGCACATTCATTTCTCCATAATCCCTAGCAGTGCAGAAGAAAGAGAGCCTTCAGGTGAAAGGTTACCTACATTTATAATGTCAGGCACGGAGACTGGTGAGGTAAAAGGTAAATGGTAATTTTATCATTAGCGTGCCTGACCCCTTGCCCCCACCATATCTCATAGGAGACGTTAAGAACGGCTCACCTGTCAAGACGCAAACACTTAAAGGTCAATGCGCAGAGAAATCTTCAAGAGCTTACAACTGAATTGCTGACACCTTTTATTATCACCGCTTAAATAAATGATTCAAGTGGCAGGACAAGGGTAAGATTGGTTAAATGTCACGATTTACACGAGGAATTCTTGGAGCATTATTTTCTAAATTCTGACTATATAGGTATGATTTTTAATTCTAGAAGTGTGTGATCAATGAGGTTGATTTCACACCATTTACAGAAGTTTAAACATATATTCCTCTTTTGCAAGGCTGGAAAGCACTGCACAAGGATGAATTTTTGTTGTCATTGGAACAGAGAATGCAGATTCCTGGATCCGCTATCATTCTAGTGTACAACATCAGAAAACTTAATTGACCTCTGTACACGAGAAGTGGATATTTATGACTCAAGAGAATGGGAGGATATCTTGCAACCTAGTCACAAATTTTTTAAAACACTTGTTACACTTCATTTTTACTTAATGAAGTAACCAGGTAAAGATCCTTCCCTCATTCTCCAAGCTCTTTTTACACTGAAAAGCTCTGAAGTGTGGACACATCAGCACCAGTGTTTGGAAAAGCATCAGGGTTCACCCATGCATACACTATCTACGGAATCAACAAGTGTAATTCTATAGGGGTGAGAGTAATTTACTCCTGACACTGTGTATCACACCTCCTGTTGTTACAAAAAGGACCAGTCAGGTATACAGGACCCCTGAGTGTGATCTTCTTAGAGCTGGGGGTCTGTAGTACAAAAGCAATACTTTTGTATTGCTACTGTATTGGACAGTCAGGTAGCAGTGGTGTGAGTTGATCAGGGCAGGGAAAGGGATCTGTCTCTGATTCTGCTGTTCATCAGAACTTGAGTAAGTCAGTAATTTCTGAGTGAGGGTACTTCAGTTTTAAGAAGCTCTCACAGAGAAAGAGAGAAGAAATGGGAATAAGAATGGAGAAAGTTGGCTTATGCTACCTGAAAAGCAGACCTTACTCATTTGTGCTGAACAGGTTCATGATCTCATGGCTCTGTGACATCTCCTAGAATTAATCCCCTTTCCTTATGGCTGTTACATTGCTTATTATTTCCAGTGAGACCATACCAACCCTGTGCAAGTGAGTTGCCCTGAAGCGTGAAGCTGTGTTCTTTCTGGGAGGCTGTCAATGGTGAAGAGGAAGCAGGGTTAGTTTAGCACTGATAAGTGGTTCGGGCTTGATGTTGCTTGAATGGTGAGTGTTTTGAGATCGGTGTACATGTTAAAGCTGCCTTACCTAAAGGGTTATAATTTTTGATCAGTAAGCATCTACATAATCTATATAAAGTAGCAATATTTTTAATTTGACAGCTACAAACACAGCAACTGGTTACTAACACGTGATGCAAGCCCTCCTGCATCTATACCTTTTGTCCTTCCCACACAGTGATCACTATACTCACTGATCTGCTCTCCTCCACCTTGTCTCCATCTACTCAATCTCTCCTTACCCTTTTCTTTTAACTTAGTGACTTTTAAATTTACTTCTCCAAGTAACAATCCACATACTTTTCCCACATATATCATTAAACTTCTTCCTGAAATGGCTGCATGCTGCTGAAGCTACCAAATGAAAAGCTTCATTTCTCCTTTCTACCTATCAACTATATGACTAACACATTATGGTGCTTGCATTTTTTTTTTCTGTATTATTTTGTTTCTGGCATCTTATTGGTGTGCTGCATGAAGAAGTAATGCAGTAATAAAGGAAGGTTAAATAAGAAGAAAAAAAAAAGGGGAGCAGGGAGGAAGAAAGGTGCGTGCCCAAAGAACACTTAATTCCTCTTCATATTTAAAGAAACAATGACTAAAACCAGGAACTGGATTGAAAGTACAAAGAGTGTTTATGATAAACGGATTTTTCATAAAAGCCCCTGTCTTCCAAATTCTTTGCTAGGCACAACAGCAGGTGAGCCACGCATCCCTGGCTGTTTGCACCACAACAATACCCATGCTCCTGTATACCTGACCGGCCCTTTTAGTAACAACAGAACTATTAAGGTATTGCTACAAGAGGGTGTACCTACTGAGTGTAAAACTCAGGACAGACATCTCTTCTGCTTCTGTTTCTGAGAAAATTTCTTATTTTTTTCATCCGCCCTTGCAATATCCTACAATAAGAGGTCTATCCATAAGTGACTTTCTTTGATTTCATTGCTGTAATGTAATTGTATTTAGAAACATATCAGTAAATGTTATTGCAAGGCTGCAATCTCACTTCAGCTTTCAGATTTATAAAATGAGAGGGAATGTTGTACCTGCAGATGGCTGCTACGTATGCAGCTGAAATGCAGTTTAAGAAAGCATTTTTATATTATTTATTAATAATCCCTCTTTATTAATAATATTTATAAATATTTTTATTATAATTCTTGCTATCTGTGAAGCTCAAGGACACCACAGATTACTAAATATTTAATTTCTAGTAAATGCAGTACTTAGTATTTATTTGCCATCCTCTGCTGAAACTGCTTACTGTCTAAAGATAGACATTTCGGGAGAGAAATGACCATCTATCAAAGTTTTTAGAATCAAGAAGTGCTCAACAGAAATGGGAATGTATTGTAAATCACTTAGAACTTTAGGAAGGTTCATCTAAGGCTTGAATGATCTTGAACCTTTACTGGCAACACAGGACAGCAGGTTTTTCAACTTACTGAAAAACATTTACTTTCCCAATAATTCTTCATACTTGGCTAGAGTCTCTGCAAGGATATTTTCCATCAATGCTACCTGCACAGCAAGCCCACCAGTGGAAGATAAAAAGCAAGGGGAGCACTAGTTTCATGCATCCCCGGTATACTTAGTGCCACAGCATGTAATGTTTTTAAAGTGGGGTTCTGCATGACAAGATGCCTAAAACCTCAGTGATCAGTTGCACCTTCTCCACAGGAGCACCTGACTGCATAGCAGAGCATAAACAGACATCCACATGCCAGGGGTACCACAGACATCCACATGCCAGGGGTATCAGAGACATCACTGGAGCAGACCTCAAGTGAACCACAGACTTAACTATGACTGAATTTACACAAGCAAGTTATCTCAGTGGGACTTAAACTTTGCCCGATGTTTAAGCACTTAGCTGAGTCAAGAATCTAATGAGTGAAGTGCTGGAATTACAGCTGCCATTTCACAAAAGGCACAGTATAAAAATATATACTGTTAGCTGCAACTACAGCTTTCTATCTGCAGACCTTCTTTTATGGAATTTAACACATAGATCAAAACTGCACAAAATGAATCTTTTTTTGCCTTACACTACTCTTGTGCATCAAAAACTTCTGTACTATCTCAATTTTAACCATGCGTGATTAAGATATTGTAAAATGGTTTATAGCCGTTGTAAAATTATTTTCACTTTTTTACCTGACCACCTGAGGAAGACACCTAGTAGTAATAAAATTATTTTTACTACATGCCTTTGAGGACATAAGAGGAATAAAACACTTTTTCTTGGTTATGCAAGCACTATACAACTGTGCTTAAGCAAAACATCTGTTATGCCTCACCAAAATTGAACGGCCACCTTTTTATGTTGCTTGGTTGTTTTCTTGTTTGTTTATTTTGAATTATCTATTTTTCATACCATCAGAAGCATGCAAAGACTAACAAGCAGGTAAGGTTAGCCTACCAAGCACTAAAAGCTCAAAGAGATAGAGGCTTCCTCATTTGCTTACCATGCAAAGCTATTTCTTTTTGGATCACAGTGGTCCTTACTTAAACAGAAGTCCCTATTCTGATTGTGAACATATGCAGAACATGCCACTGCCTCTGATGCTGTTTTCTTGCACATGTAGAAATAGACTCCACTAAATATAGAAAGAAAGCATCATGTTGCTTCTCCTTTTTGGATGTTGACATGTTAGATAATAGAGATTCTGGGGTTCTTATACAGTACTGCTGACAGTATACCAGCTACTTGCAGGTTCAACGGGACAAAATAAATCCAACTCACCACCTTTTCCCTGCAGAGAAGAACAACAGATCTACTTTCACTCTCTACAGAGCTGGAAGATGCTGCTCTGACCATTTCAAAGACAGGAAGAAGGCAGAGCTGTCTAGGGACATGTCCACTTTTCTATCTGATGATACATGCTGCCATAACCCCCACCATGATGTAAAACATATCTCATTCTGTATGTCCAAGGAAGTAAAATTGAGAAAGCCTGGGCTGAGTATTCTGAAACATTCTTGGCTTCAGGAATCTGATATTCACTTCAGGATTAGCCCTTCTTTCTTTCTGCATATCCACATAGACTAACACAAAGTGGGTACAGATTACAGGTATCTTGATGTGGAAGTATCTGATGCTTACTTTTGCTCAATGGATGTATCAAAATAATGATGCAAAGGAATGGAGCATTTGGTCCTAGCGCTTCAGGGTACTAGCTGCTCTTAAATGTGGTTACAAGGCTGTCAAGTACGTCTTTCCTCCATGCTTCTGCCTCCCCACAACACACTTCCTCACGCACATTTTGTGGAATCAGACCTCAGTGCAGTGGAGTAGACAGACAGACTAATGTATTCTAATACCTCATAACACACACCCCCCCAATTTTTCTTTGTTGTTTTGTTTCTTAATAATCTCCAAGTGCAAAATATGTAGGAAGCCACGCATAAATTCTGGTCATAATGTCATCCCCTAAGACACAAACACAGGCAGGAGCATTTTTCAGGGAGATAAAAAAAGAGAACATCCAATTTTCCACTACAAAACAGGTGCACTCAGATTTTCAAAGTACATCGCACTTGTCTCTCGTGTTTATTTAATCCTAATTTATTGGATCAAGACAAAGAATAGTACAGTTTAGTTTTCTGGCATGTTCGTGTCCACAGCAAAAAGAAGGTCATTGCGTTTGGGTACTAATCTACCAGTGCAGTAAGCCGTGATTAAAATGTCTCAGTAATGTTCTCAAAAAAAACATTACAACTGCTTGAATCCATATCCATCCATGGCTAGAGAAGAGGGGATGCTAGTCTGGTTTGGTTAAATAGATATAAACTTATTCCCCAGTCAGTCAGCTAGAGCAGCAGCCCTGCATTTCAGCAAGCTAAATAAAAAGATTGCCTGGGGTCAGGATAAAAGCAAAGGTACACAGGACCATGAAATAGGTTTCACCGTTATCATTTCACTTCAGAGGACCTAGTATTGCTCTCACTGGGGATCATGTGTGACCTCAGCTCTCCCTATTAGTTCTTATACCTCTAATTTTATTATAATGTTCACCAAGAAAGCAAAGGGTGAACAAGGAGGATAACTGTGGGGGTGGGTGGTTTGGCTTTGTGTTATGTTCTAATTCTGTCAAGGAGTTTTGGACAGATAAGCAGGGAAGGATGGAGTCCTTAGAATAAAGTGAAGTGAAGGTACGATGTAAAAAAAGATACCTTTGTTCAACTTCTTGGTGAAGTTCTGTGTGCCTGAGCCATGCTCCCCCTGCTGCCACTGCGGCGGCTTCTCCTATTCTTTTTTCATAATTGTCCCAGCTATGAGTCTTTGTTCACAAAGGTGGAAAACACGGAGGGCTCTAATGATGCATTATCACAGGTCAGAGAATGAACCACATAAATCACCGTGGCATTTGCCTTCACACAATGCCTCTAAAAGGACAGCAGCATTCCTTAAAGATGCAGCTTTCCCCCAGTCAAAGACAGCTCAAATGTACCTGTGGGCTTTTGCCAGGATAATCACCTTTTCCTCTCACTGCTCCTTGGACAGCTCCGACCTTGTCTGCTTTTCTTCACTCTGCTGAGTTTTCAGTAATGAAGACTAGAATTCAATTGTACATCTGGGACTAATAGCTTTTAAACTTAAATTATTTCTCAGCTGCAATTACAGTCAGGTTGTCATAAACATGCAAGCAGTGCAGTACACGGAGAAGAGATGCCTTCACCGTAAAAGCCATTTTCAAAGCAAAACTTCAGTCTAATTTGAAGATGTTATTGTTGTTATAGTTGGAGACTGACGGAGCTGTCTTTGAAGACCATGTCAGTTCTGCAATTGGCTTAGTTTAAATCAACAGAAAAGAAACCTGAATTGTACAGGGGAGTAAGAGTAAGACTATGCATAAAATGTCAGTAGTCAATGGCAGTTGTTTTATTGTCATGACAGTATGATGGTAGTTCAGCGAAGCAATTATGATTTTTTCATAATACCAATGAAAGCAAAGACTTTCAAAGAAATAATAAGGTTTACTATATATTTCACAATTGGAGAGGAGAGGAGAGGAGAGGAGAGGAGAGGAGAGGAGAGGAGAGGAGAGGAGAGGAGATGGCATTGCATAGGATGTGCTACCCATCCTGTTTTTATAACTAAACTCACAACAAACTTGGACTGTATGTTTAGGGAATATGGCTTGTGCAGACTCCTTCCTCCATCCGTGTCCTGACATGGATCTTACAGCCCTTGTGGGTGTTCTGAAAAACCTTAACAAAATAATTTTCCCATTCTCCATTACTTTTTGATGGTTTGGCTACTTAACAATAGAAAGACTATAAATGGAAGCAATAGCCACAGCAACTACTAAATTGGCAGGCAAAAGTTATTCTAGATATGCTGATTTGTGTGTCTAGTACGGATATGAATTCAACCACAAGACACAAAGCCATAGTAGAAATAGATGTCACTATTTCTACTGTTTTCAGAACTGTTTCTTTCAGAACAAAATCCCATTTATTTTGCAGAATATTAATGTACTTTTTTCTCTCTTGCTTAATCTGTGCTTTGTCCTGTTTCCTGAAGAACAGTTTTGCAGCTGTTAACATAAGCAGGATCTTTCCTTATATTTCCAGACTAAAAATTGCATGTATTTCTTTTCTAGGTGTTCTCAGAACAACATATTTTCTCATCATGATGCCTCTGGACTGACTAGAAATCAATCCATAAAGCTCAATTTTTACTTATGATTTTTAAACAATTTATCTAAATCACAAAACCATTTATGGTTGTGTTCTTCAATCTACTTATTTTACGTTCTCTTTCATGAATATTCAGACTTGGTGATCAAAAACTCTTAGTTGGTCCCTCATTAAAAAAAACCTCTTTGCCTGTTGGGTTTTGACTTCCTTTATATTGCATTCAGAGAATTATCTTTCTTTAGTTATGCGATATTATAAAGCCATTGCATTCAGTTAGTTCCAAAGCATTACTGAACACTGTTTTTCAGGGTCTTCTTTCTTCTTAGAATTCCAGTGGGAATGAAGGTCCTCTGTAGACCCTAACATGCTGATCATACTGGCTTTTTCATAAACAGCTATGAGATACTTGGGAGTGAATAATAATAATAATAATACTGCTTATATGGAATTTGAATTTCATGATGCACATCTCTCCCTGAAGGCTAGCGGGTTTTGCTAACCACTGTTTCATGACAGCTGTATCTTACTTCCTACGAACACAGCAAGAGGTCAGCTGAGAGAAGGAGCCTTTGCACAATGAATTTGAAGAATATACACAATGAAGTTAAGTGTATACAATAATCAGCAAACTTTGGTGAATCTGCAAACAGACATCAAAGCAGACACATAGAATTCTTCACTCACCAGTAAAGACAGTAACACAGCTGACTCTATGGTCAAGAACATGTGCTAAGGAACCTCCACTGATGAATGTGAAGCTAACGATATTTATCTGCTGAGAACTTGGAGTGAGAAGTGGATTAGAGAAGAAGGTTTAGCAAAAGCACAAGAAAGTGAGTATTTGTGCACAAAGCTAGATTACCCGCTGCTTCCAAAGTATTTTGGTAAATACTTCTAATGAAGACCTGGGATAATTTCAGAATCGAGGAATTTCCAGGATGTGACAAACAAATCAAAACAAAAAAACTATTTTCCCAATGATAAACAAGTTACCAGAAAAGAAATAAGAATATTTCCTTCAAGTTTGATAAGATAGTAAAGCTGAAATTGCTGAAGTTGCATCTAAATCTCCTATTCAGCTTTACCAGCTCCTGAAAAAGCACTGCTTCCAGCTTTCATTGCCTGCAATCTTGTTATCCCTGTCATCAAGTTCTCACCAGGTTTAAAAAAAATATTGCATAGCCAATCTTCCACCCAGAAATACAAAAGTGCTGATCATGCAAGTGTTTTCTGTGATGCAAGTGTTTTCTGTGATTCTAGGTATAGCTGATAATAAAATGATGCATTGTACAAGAATGTGCTTTGTACAGTAAAGGTGTCACCAGGCACTTTATTAGTGACTCCTGTGCCTATCAGTAATGGCAAGATTAATGTAATAAAAAAATTTGTACCTAAGCCACTCTTTTTTTTTTTTCACTTAACTGGACTTGAGTGTGTGACTATCATGAAGTGTGAAACACATCTAATTCAAGTTCACAGAGCCCCTCACCTGTTCAAGGACTTTTGCAAAATTAGGACTTGAGTACGAAAGACTCTCTTTTTAGGCAAAATGTGGAAAGACTTGACAACAGTTTAGGGAGTTGTTATCCTTCCATTCCTACAAATTAATCTGATCAAAATAGTTTGCCTTTTTACCATCCTTTCTTTTGCATTAATTTTCTTACAGACCTGTTGTTTTTGCCTACTCCTTTGGATTATTGAGGCATGTGTAAGAGTAGATAGAATGAAAATATGTTGTAATTAAAAGGTAAGTGAAGACAGGAATTTTTCCTTCTTGTTTGCTAGCAAGTCATTGCTTGATAAATAAGAAATTAATGCCATAAATGCAAACACTTTCATCAGACAGTTAAGTCACCTTTGGTACACAGCATAAAACATTCAGTACAGTTCAAGGCGCAACAGTACCTCTTTGACTCACGACACTTATCTCCACAAAACATATATGTATATCTGTCATGTTTGTGCTATGTACACTTCAGTATGCAGCTATCAAATGTAATTTCTTTTAACTGAAACAGCACTGTTTCTCAAGTAAATGCACTATACATTAGATGAAGTCCTGAAAGAGAATAGTTCAGCTTTTACATAAGCATGTGATGAACAAACAGTAGAATCATCCGAGTTAGTAATCAATGGTTGACTACAAAATGCATATGTCTGGGAATCCAACAAATTTATTTATTTTCAGAAATCACATCTTATGTTGAATGTAGTGTTTATCAGCATTAATCTTCAATACTGGTTGCCAGTGGGGCTGTAAGTTATTCATTTGTGTGAGCTCCCTGATTGATGTTGTTCATACAAACTTCTATTCTCAAAGCAATATCTACATGAAAAAAACATTTCACCATGATTAAGAGAATTATTGATGTTTTCATTGTTAGACAGTAACATCTCATCTAGGATTCACAAATAGTAGCAGATTCAGCAGCTTCAAGTTTTAGGTATCTGTGGCAGTACTTTGGATTCAAATCGCAGGATGAGACTCCAGGCAAAGCACAAAACTTGCAGCACAGACAAGCAGGAGATTCAGATAGCATTAATACAAGTTTATGCCTTCACAGTTCTGCTTAGGGTCAAATGCTTGACACTTGATGGGATAAATTCCAAGCTGAGGTATTGAGAAACACTGTCCACACCCAAAGGAACAACCACATAGAGGAACAGTCACCTCTGACCCGTTCACTCTGCCCTCCTCTACTGCTCCATCCATGCCCCGACCACAAAACTGGAAAGTGCAGAAGGGACCTCCTCTGAGTGTTTTAATTATTACGTTACAGGCATTCTCCATATGCCAGATAATAGGCTTTTATCTCACTCATATAAAGAAAATAAAGCAAAAGAGGGCATTCATATTTATTTCTCTGTCTTTATATCTACTTTCATATCCCAACCACCTATCCTCCTTACTTTTGTAGCAAATTTTTGAATTTTTTTTTAAATATTTAACTTACTTTCTTACAAATCAGCTTTAGTTCTGTATCTTTCTTAGCCTGCATCTGTATTTTCATCATATATTTAGCAATAGACATACATTACTGAAGGAAGCCTGTTGTAGGTTTTAAGGCATATATGAGTGACTGTTGCTTTTTTATTGAATGTTAAAAGGAGGGAGACTGGAAGGGTTTTTTCACTTAAATATACTCACAATTTGCACTGAAATGGAATATTTGACTGACATGGTCAAATATTAGGATCCACAGAAATGGAAAAAAAACTATCAATCGTTTATTCCTCCCTTTTAGCCAGATAGTACACCTCTGAGTTACATATTTTAGCTTCCTAAGGGTTAATTATTTTATCTTGGTAGTCTAATTCTGAATACCAACCCCAGGTTTAAACCCCGGAGTGTGGATCTGAGAAATTGTCTTCTGCTAATCCAAATCCCTAGAGGCATTTTAGGTGATTACAGTCATTCTTGCTGTAATTTATATAATTATAGAAAATCTGATTTTTCTTGGTTGTCTCTTTCTTTTTTTTTTTTTCCCCATTTGTCTCCTGTTGCCTGGCCTTAAATAGCAGGTAGAGATTTCATTTACGCTGCTAGATATGTAAGTGTATGTATTTTCCCCAAGCTGTTGTGTTGATTATGGGATGTTATGTTGATGATTTACCATGTGACATCTTTAGAAATGCATATCTGTGCTGAACTACCCATGCAGGTGTACACAAGAGTCAAGGTAAGGGAATGGAAAAGCATAACATGCATCACCACCCCTGTAGAAGTGTAGCATATTAAACGATACTACCATGTGGAGGCTACAGTCAGTGTATGTATTGCAATAAGCCAGTCCAGTGGAACTTGTGGATGGCTAAACAGAGGATTAAGAGTGCAGTATGCAATGCCTTTCAGCTCCAGGGAAACAAGCATTGTGGAGTGAGGTTGTATTTTGTGTTACAGCAGTTGATAAAGTATAAAAAGCAAAAGCTTTCAGGCTTTGAATTGTCTCATCAAATTAACTTATATCCTCTGATCATCACTATTTCAAAAACCCTAGTAGGCAATTTCTGAACCTGAGTATAAGGAAAGGTTTCAAACCTTTTTCTGAGATGATAAGCAAGAGGAGTTAAATGCTTACGCATCCTTGCTTGCTCACATAACTCCTGGAATGGGTCATCGTGCAGGAAGGGTTACTGGTGCCAGGGTTCTGGGGGCACTAAGAGGCCCTAATGGCTTTGACAAGCCTCACTGTGTGCCTGCACCCCGCGTCCTGCCCAGGTCATGACTGAGCTTCCCCTGCCATTGTTCATTCTTGGGGCTGTGTAGGAGCAGGGTAATACTTTCCCTGTGCAGCTCCAGAGAGCATCAGACTTGGTGCACACACATGGGCCAACTGGTGGAGGACAGAAGTCTGACACCTGCACACTCCCTGCCTTTGTAGTAGTAGAGTGGCTGTTTGGAGAGTGTGGACACCATAGTACAGCGGTTCAGAAGAGCGTTTTATTCATGATGGAATAAAATCTGCGTCTTGGATGCCTCTGAAGTTTCCCTTTTGCTATAAAGGCTTTTTTTCTGTCTGTATCCAGAAGAACCTATTCTGCATGGCCTAAACTGCCATGAGTTGTCTAACCTCTCCGCACAGCACTGCATCCTCATTTCAGAATGTCTTTCTCTCCTAATACAGTGCATGTAAGTAATGTGCTGGGATTTCTAGGAGGTGCCCAATTTCACACCCAACCTATTCTAAATCCTTGGCAAAGCACAGAGACAACTATGCACAGCTCAGAAGATACCAGATTAATGGTAGTTAATTGGCACACTTTTTTAAGAACCTTAGCAAAGAGATGATACAACACAGCCATGAAATCTGGTTTATTCTCCTTTGTTACAGTCCATGCTGTAGAGGGAAGGAGCATTATGGAAACAAGCAGACACAGAGAACCCTATATTCAGCATTGTTTGGATATACAGTGATTTAATCAATACTAAGGAAAAAGAAAAGGAAATTACATGTATTTTTAATGTCATAAATATTGGAAGGGGGAGGGGAGCATCTTATTTCAGCTTGAAGATTTTATTCTAGCAACGTGTATCCATTTTCCTTGAGAGAGATATTGTAGATTCACAGAACTGGTATAATTTTATTCTGCTTCTCTTGTGCACCATAAAGTACCTGGATTGGAAAAGATTCTAGTTAAAATCTCAGCTCTTCTGGGAAGGGCTTTAAATATTCCTCTGAGTATTCAGCAGAGGCTTTATTTCCTGCTGAAATGCTTCCACTTCCCATGAAACACTTAAATGTCCATTAGAGCACATCCAGGAGAGTGTAAGAATGACCTGATAGCCGAGCACCAGGAAGTCCTTCCAGGAAATTGAATTGATTGCAATAAATAGATGGATAGACAGACAGACAGATAGACAGACATATAAAAGCCAGGTTCTGTCTGCTGTGCTGCTCTGCTCCGAGGATGTAGGAAGTACTTCAGTCTCCAGCTCCGAGAGCACAAGATCTGAGAGAAGGGATGGGGAAGAGGAAAGTTGTATCACATAAATTTCTTTTGCTCTCCATCTGAGTATGGATTTATCTGAAACCCTTCTGAAGAAAAGAGACAATATTTTTGGTGGGATCTAAATCAGCTGCTCACAAGTTGATACTTCACAGAACTGGGAATTTTACCCTGGGAAGGAACTCACGGCTGTAATTCTCCCCTGCACTCAGCTTCATGGTGGTGTAACATCAACTACAACAGCCCTTTGTTAGCATAACACATGAATGAGCCAGTAGTGGTTTAGTTGCTTAAAAGAATCAGAACTCAGCAAAAAAAACAGTAGTTCTTGCTTTAATGTTAGACTTCATGGTGTTTGATTCACAGTATTTTTTGTATTTATAATTTTGTAATTAATTAATATTATGGTGCGCAAACTAACTAACATAGCTTTAAGCCAGTAGATTCCTTTGGGCTTCCTCCCACTCTGTCATTCCAACAAAGAGCAGGTGAACGAGACGTTTAATATATTTTTTTTCATCAGGAAATATTATTCCTTAGCATTTCGCTTGTTTTAAGGAACAGATAATACACATGTTCAAAACAATATTTATTTGTAGCGGTTCACCACCTCTTCATTTACATAAATACTTATGACTTACATTTCTTGCCTTCTCCATTCTTTCCCTCCCCTACAGCTTTATTTTTATTACAAGTTTTTATATCTGTTGTTAGTAGTAAAATGCTATTAACCAGATATTCAGTTGGTGTGGATCTGGCCCTATAAGCTCTACTTGTCCCATTAAAATATAGGCAGTGTGCGAGTGAAAAACAGAAGAAAAGTAACCACTGTTAAATCGTCAAGTAGGTTATTGCTGTTCTCACTCATCCTTCTCCACCTCACCCCCACATACTAAAAAAAAATCAAGACAAGCAAGGTTTTCAAATCATATATTCTTTCAGCTATAATAAGCTGGTTGATGCTTAAAGCCTCTCACCAACCTTAATCCCCTAAATCCCCTGCATGCCATAGCAAATTGAAATTCAGTTGGGGCTGTCCAGCCTTGTAAAGACAAACCATCCTTCATCAAAGAGGTGTCTGTATTGATAAATTGCTCCCTTCATACGCATGACACTATCTCTAAAAGTGATTTGTGTACATTAGGACAGCAGAAAAAGATGAAACGAAAAACCCTTAAGAGTAAACTAAGATGAAGAATAAAAAAGATTACTTGGAGCAGTCAAGTGGCTTTTTACAGAATCAAATTTGGGGAAGAATCATTGATTGCAGTCTCTGTAAAACACAAGTCCTGCATATAGGCACAGCAGATATGACTTACCATGGATGTAAAACCCACTTTGGAATTGCTCAGATGTGCTTGCAAAGCTATTGTGGGGATGGAGTTCAGGAGGACAAAATACTGAGCAAATTGAATGAATTCTTCTGTTGTCTGATTGAAAGCAAACATATTACAACATTAACAAGTATTTTGATTCCCGCTGTTCTAGTGCAGCTGGGATGACATCTTAAGATGTTGTTGTGGTTTATCCAATGTACAAGCTCATTTTTCTTCTAGGGAAGCACAACTCTGGCTGCTGCTGTTGCTGCTGTCTTCCAGTTTGAACTTGCCTGTCCTGAGTAGCTATTCTTCTTTACTTTTTGCAGTGCTCCTAATATACCACACTGTGAGAAAGGTTTGTTCCTGTCCTAGATTTCTACAGCAGCTGCTGCTTAGGATGTAGAATGCTCTGCTGCTCCGGGTAGTTCAGGTGTCTCTGTGTTTTTCTGATTAAGAGCTCTAAAGAAACAAAAGGGAAGGGAGAGTGGATTCATGGTAGAGGATTAGTAGGGATTGGAAAAGCAGGGTGGGAAAGAGACAAATACAAGCAGCATTCAGGAGTCAGTTCAGTATCACATGTAAGAATATCTGATTAAATGTATGCAGTGTTTTGCAGAATCAGAACTTGAAACTTAAGACTTCATTGCACACCTCAGCAGTTTCACTGAGCACTATTAAAACCAGAAGTAACCAGGCAAATTTGCTACTTAAGAAAATGTGTTGTTCTTGAAAGTCTGTTTTTCTTTTCACCTTGGATATTTAGACCCTGGAAATGGATGTAGTATTCTTTTGATTTCAAGCATGTAGTTTCTACTTTGGTTTTATTTCACATGATCTCCTTTTACAGTGTGCACCAAAAAAAACCCCAAATTGTGTTCCTACATAAAATTTTCTGTGGCACATTCTGGCATATTCTGCCCTGTTTAAATTGCAAGTTTAAAATTTATTTGAAGCTTAACTTCATCCAAACAGAATTCAATGGAAATGGAAGATGACAGTTTGATAGTATCTGTTTTAGTAGTATTATTCTGTGTTGCAGAGATGAATATCTGGTTTGCAGCAATTAGGAGAAAAAGTCTTGCTGAATAATCTACTCTGTAAGGTCCCAGCCGAAAATCACATGTGCAAAAGAGTGTTAACGATTATCCTGTGTAGAAAGCCCTCTCATCTCATGCCACAAAACTCCCTCAGATCTCAAGCTCTGTCACAAAGAATGGTGACAAGTTACAGTGGACCAAATTTTGCAGCTGCGTTTTGAACCTATTTTCAATTTTTCTCTCCTACTTCCCTCAACACTGTGGGCACTTTGCAAGACTGGTCACCCAAACCAGCATTTGCCTGCCTATAAGAGTTCCCTGAAGAGCAGCAACAACAAAACCAAGAATAAATACGAATGAGAAAAGAGATATGATTCCAAAAATAAGATCCTCCTTAGAAATGTGTGGCAAGTTTCTATGTATATCTCTGAAGATAATCAGAAGCAGACATGAGAATTCCTATCCCTACCGTAGATACTTTGTCTTTTCTTAAGGCTGATGACTCACATCACAAAAGACCTTGACAAAGAGAAGTGACTGACACTCTCCTCATTCAAACCTGATGTGCCTCAAACATTTTTCCATGATTCAATTTTGTATGCATGATCTGAGTCCTTCTGCAACATGCTGTTCACAGAATTCAGATGGCTTTGCACACCTGATTAATTGCTTACCCAATCCAGCGGCTTTTCTTTTCACTTTGCAAATAAGAATCTCAAGTAAATTCCTCTGTGTGGATTGCTGCATTCAGATGTTCATTTTAAACATAATATGGGCACAGATGTACAAACTAATCTGTAACTTACATTGTCTGCTTTATGAACTTGATATTGCTATAAAAGCAAGCAAAAGAAAAACAAGGGTGGAGGAAGCTCAGCTCTCTTTCTTAAAGACATTTTATTTGAAAGGCCCTAGACAGGACAGAAATCAAAAAGAAAGAAATGGCAGCCTAAATGTATATATGCTTGGATGGGTGAAACTCAAAACTGCCTGTGCTTTCACAGACTTTGCACTTTCTGCTGTATGTATTTACATGTGCATATTTGAATATATTAATCTCTTCTAATAATTAAAAGCTGTGGTTCAGATATTTCATTTATTTTATGTCCCTGAAAATTTTTCTTGTGATGTAGAATTTTTGCCAAGAAAGGTTTCATACTTACATCTTCTTTGACCCTTATTTTCTGCTGAATTATGGAAATCAGTATATATCCTGTCATTTCTATAATCTCTCATTTTATTTGTATCTGCACCTTCAAATTTAATTCTGGTATTCAGAGGAGTTCAGTCCTTCCACAGGATTTCTTACAGAACTTGAGAAAACTGATTAGTTAAAACGTTGATCTTATTGATAGATGTTGATTTATATTGTGTCATGTATTAGTAGCCGTTGTTTTACAATAGCACAGACAGATGTTAGGCCAGATCATCCATGCAGACCTGATTTGGTCTGTGATGGTCTGTAGCCTGAAGATCTTGTAATTTAAATAATCAAAAGAGATGGGACGTGGAAGAGAAGCACAGGAAGTGTTTCCAGTTTACAAACACAGGGAGAGGGACAGAGGGACAGGGATCACAGCAATACAGTTGAAGCACAGCTAAGACAGGTGTCTCACTGCTGCCTGGTCCTTGCACAGAAAACAGAACTGAAGCCCTGCAGGGGCAGGTCAGCCTGCCTGAGATGAGTCCTTCTATGAGCGTCTCCCCATTAGTTAAACAGAGAGCCAGGGGCAACTGTGCTCCCCGCCAGAGATGTTTCCCTGAAGGTCTGGAGAACAGGTTTCTTTAAAGTCACATGACCGGTGAAAGATGCTGATCTCTCCCTAGGGGAGGGTTCAACAGAGTCCTAATTCTCATGGAAATAAAGTAGCTAGATGGCTTAAAAAAACAGGTCCTACACTTCACCTTTCAACTGCCTGTTACTGCTGTAACGTTTACGGCAAAAACAATCTGCCCGGTCTTCCTTTTCCCCTGAGCCGTCCCTCTCTTACTCCCCATTCCCCTTGACCTTGTCAGACCCGCTTTAATTCTGTTCCTCTCATATTTACCCAGCCCTGCTCATGCAGCCTGGGGGTGCAGCTACGAAGTTGCTCAGGGACCCAGTAAATAGCCGATGAGTTAGTTCCCTTGGAGCAGCATCCGCGGCAGCAGCCAGCAGGAAGCGCGGAGCGGCGCACAGCCTTTATGCCTCCCCGCAGCCAAACGCAGCACCAGTACAACACCCGCAGACTCTTCAGGCCCAGATATCAACAGCTCCTTCTCATCATCAAGCATCAGCCACGCTGTACAAATGCTTCCTTGCGTGTAGGTAAAAATCCCCACTGAGGTCTGATATTTGCAGTCACCCCACACACAGAACTTCTCCCCCTCCTCTGATATCTTGGAGTAGTAAACCGTTTGTTTAATCTCTTTGATTTTCCCTGACTGCCAGTAATAAAATGCTGCTCTTTCTGAAATAATTTCCTGACTATTTGCTAAGATTCATCTCCGACATTTCATTAAATATGATCATTTAACTGTACAAGTACAAATGTATTTTTAATTTAGCTTACTGCAGATATTATAGATGTGGGGAAATGAATTCGCATTGCTCTAGGACAAATATATCATTCACATATGAATGCCACAAAAGAACAAATTATTAAAAATTACTGAAACTTCCACAAAGATTTATACTTAACATTTTCATTTTCAATCTCAGTGCCAGGAAACATATAGCTTGTCACTATATCACACATGATATTATGAAGAATGTTTGGAAGATTTCACTAGGAATCTTTATCAGCATTTCAGTCTTGGATTTCATGCCAAGGAGCAAACTCTGGCTTCAGGAAGAAAAGGTGAATTCAGCTGGGTTTGTTTGGGAAAGCCTGACTTATCAAGTAGGCTTTCATAAAAGAGTTCCCTGACCACACATAAAAAGAGGTATTACTTAATTGATAAGCCAAAAGTAACAGAAATAAATGAAATATTGATTAATTTATCCAATGCATCTTCTATCTGTAATATTTTGTAAACCATATTTTATAAACCATCAGTTGAGGTTAGAAAATAGAAAAACTATACAAAATTAACTCCAAGTTGGTCTCAAAGAGAGACAACCCCAATATGTGTTTCGTATATGTTTGAATTTCATGAGAAGCTGAAACGAACTGTTTTAAGTTGGACTGCTTGGGGTTTTTCCTGGTTCAGGACTAAATACTGTTGTTTAGAAATATGAAGTAAAACAGTTGCTATCATGGTATTGTGTGATTTTAGTATTAAAAATGTACTTTCATATTAGCAAAACTTCCAAATATCTGGTTTGGAAGGACCTGCGGGTGCTGTATTGTCCTAATCTCTACATAAAGAACAGTGGAAAAAAAAGCAGTCTCTGCTTCTCTGTGTCACAGTTTACGTTTTAGAAGGTAAACAACTTACAAAACTAATGGACAGGTTAACCCATAGCATCAGTTTCCTTAGCACTTCAAAGTGGTGTAGTAAAATTTTAACGATGTATTTCAGTCTTTCCTGGCCTTGATGACACAGCTTCAAACTTACTTGTATCATGGGCCATCATTATGCTCTATTTTTATACAGTGTAGGAAGCTCTGGATTATGACTCTTATGTTTATATAGGAGTGAAATAGTAATAGTAACACAACAGAAGAAAAATCATATGTTGGAATTAGGAGGAAATAATGGTTTGCTGGGGAAAATGTATTTTATCCTGTTCTGCTTCCTTGAAATGTAGCATTTTCATGTGTTCCGTGAATTGCCCTTTCATTTTTTCTTCTGTACATATACCAAAAATTTATTAGTATTTTGAGCATAATTTATCTCTTTCACAAAAAGCAACTTTACAACACAAACATTTCCAGTATTTTTTCTAAACTTGACACATAATATTGAACCACGGTGTGGTGCTCCCTCTGTGAATCAGAGCTTCCAAATCGCCTCTTCACAAACTAACGGCCGTTCTATTGGTGCAAAGGTGTTCTGCTTGGCTTGTAACTGTGCAACAGGCATCTCTGAAACTAGTTTTGAAAAATTAGATTCAGTTTTTAAGCTGAGGAACCTGAAGACAGGCTCTGACACATATTCACATTTAGGGACTTAAATAACTCTTCTTGCTTTCAAAAATTACTGTTGCACAGAAGCAAGAGAACACAGTTTCCTTTAGTATGATGTTGCTTGTATAAACAATATGCCAAACTGCTATATCACTATATCAAGTATAATATCACTATATTCACTATATCAAGTAAGATAATAATAGAATCAAAAAATTGTTTGGATTCAAGAAACTAAGAAACATTGCTGAAAATTTAAAAATGTTCTGCAATCAGCCTGTCAAATTCTCATTGTAAACCAGAGAAATGTGCCTTTTTTCCCAGCTCATTATTTAGCCAGCTCACAATGAGTGAGTTTAAGATGCCACACATATTGTCCATTTTATTCTGGTATATATGATAGTCTGTGAGAAGGCCGGAGGTGAAATCTGGTCTGAATTCATGTCAATCTGGTTTAGCATTTTTAAATTAATTTATTCAGTTCTTTATAGCTTCCCAGTGGACACTTACACATATCCTACAGCAGGACACTTTGTTATCTTCTCTGTGGGAAAGGCCAAAGATTAGAGCTGCTGGGAGATGACATTGCTTCAATATTGAGGAAAACTGGCAGGGCTGGATAACAGACTTTCTCTCAGGATGCTACAGAGCTGCATGGAGAGATAGGGAATCCTTGGATGTTGAGAGCTAGGAACTTGAAAATACTTTGCACGTCTAAACATCTGTTCTTGTGTTACTCAGGTTCCTCACGAAACCTTCACCTCCTTCTTCCCAGGCCTGTATGCTGGGGGATGGGAAGAGGTGATGAGCTTGCTTGTGGATATGGCCAGAGACAAGGAGTGCACCTCCTATCTCCACTCCTGACCTGCTGGATGAGCCTGAGCAAATCCCTTCAGCTCTCTGCCCATGTTTCTGTCTTGTCCATCAGTCTGTCAGCTCTTCCTATCAAAGGACCTGTATTTATACCAACACAACAAATTTTCATCCTACTGGACTGAGACACGGGAAGAATTTTGGAATTCTGTTGCAACATGTATAACTTTTACTGTTGGTCAGGATTGGAAATATTTGGCAGACATATTTGGAAAAGAAGGTTTCAAGTTGTGGAGGAAGCCAGAAAAAAAGAGAGCTCTGAATTGACATGACCTGTGGAGGGTGAAGGATAATGACAATCCTGAAGCTGAAGATCATGGAGGATATCTAGCATTAGCCGTTGCCACAGCACAGGGATTTTTCCAAAGGTCACCTATTTTGTTGATCAAACTGTGCTATGAGCTCTAGCATCGTCCTGAGGTTTATCAAATGGTCTGTGATAAATGGTCTAAGAACAAACTTTTAAATTTTAAATGCAACAGAACAGTCCTTGAAACAGTCTCCTCATCTTCTGATGAGAAACACATTGCAATAAAACTACAAGAAAGCTTTCCAAAGTATCTCAGTTGCTCACGTGTGGTCACATTGGAAGAAATGTGTCTAAGGACCCTAGTATGCACAAGAGAGAAAACAACAAAAACAAAAAAGCAATGCCAACAACAGCACAATTGATAAGCTATTTCAGCAGGTTTTCCTCAGTTTTCCTAGGCTATTTTATACCTTGTGCGTCTGTATTCTAACTGAATTCTATTTTGGCTGTTCAAATACATTAAGAAGTCTGGCGTTTGGTGATTACAAGGCACACTTCTGTTTAGTTCAGTCACAACTTCACTGGAAAACACAGAGGAAGAACTTACAGAGCAACTTGGGATTCACCTCAACTTTATTTTACTACATTTCTTCTCCAGGAAACAATAAATCCTGTAAGTCATGTCTTGCTGTAGTGTCCTCCCAACCTATACCTGATAATGGAAAATAGATGGATTATCCAACATTAATAAATATGCTTGAGGGGACCTACTATGGATTTCATTGACTGTACATAAGTGTACATAACAGTTAGAATGAAAAGCACAGTTGTATAACTGATCGCATTGCTATTGTCTTGGCAATCAAGTACCAATAGTACTGAAAAGGATTAGAGGTAATAGCTAATGAAGACAGGATACTTATATTTTAACTCATCCACCTTTTCCAGGGGACACTTAGAATCATAGAATCACAGAATACTTAGGGTTGGAAAGGACCTTAAGATCATCTAGTTCCAACCCCCCAGCCATGGGCAGGGACACCTCCAACTAAACCATGTTACCCAAGGCTCTGTCCAATCTGGCCTTGAACACTGCCAGGGATGGAGCATTCACAGCTTCCCTGGGCAACCCATTCC